>ML677326.1:82576828-82756531 GCA_007922305.1 Dermatemys mawii | reverse complement strand
ATCAATAAATTATTCCCTACTGAGAAAAAGAGAAATTTATCTTCTGGATGCTTCATTAAAAAAACAACAACCTTATATATATCCTTTATATAAACTAAGAGCCTCGCTTGAATGATAGTGGTTTATCTGAACTTGTATAGCTTTTTCTAATAACTAGAGCTAGCATGAGAGAGAGAACACAAAGAAAACCAACGAAACAAAAATAAATCTTAATCTTTTAATTGTACTAGTAGAAGAGGAAAAAAGAAGATAGTAGATTAAATGTTACCCAGTAGTTTTCTGAGCAAAGACATCTATAGGCATTATATCCTGTTGTTTTAAGAATCTGAAAAGTGAGAATGAAACACTCTTGTACTAAATCTCTTTCTAATCCTGTTGATATGTAGCAGTTATCCATTGTAGGTTCTCCTTCGTTTGGCTGTAAAACAGTAACAGGGCAGAGTATGGTTCATAAAGGTAATACTCCACCTGTTCAGCATCACTCTCCAACTTGCCTACATTATGAAAATTGTTCCCATTTATTCCAGTTTTTTTTTTTTAATGGAACCTGACCAGTTTTTGGTTATGCCCAATAGAAATATAGCGTACTCTCAACATTTCTTGTTTGTTCTTACTGATGAATATATTTCTATTTTTTTTCATCTTGTTGCAAGACTGATAAGGAAAGTCTGATTAACTTTCACCTCTTGCCTGCTTTAGTGTAAAGCACTCTAAAAAAGCCCTGTTAGTCTTAAACCAATGTAGATGATACTGCCATCATTACCAAATAGGTAACTGTTCAGGTTGCATATCATCTCTAAAGTATGTTCTTTGAAACCCCCATTTGCATTGCTCTAGTGCAATGATCATTGGTCTCTAGTGTCAAGTCATCTTCTCTCAGGCTTGCTTGGCACAAGATGGATTATAGAGAAAACTATCTGCATTGGCATCACTTTAATCTCCAGGGCCTAGTAAGCGATTATTCCTTAATCTACAGATCCTTCATCATCCAAAATAAATAATTTGCTTACCAGTACAGCATGCAATCCATATGCCAAACTCATAAGAACATAAGAATGGCCATATTGGGTCAGACCAATGGTGTATTTATCTCCATATCCTTTCTTCCACCAGAAGGCAGAGTCGGATGCTTCAGAAGAAAATAACAGAACAGGGCAACTTATCAAGTGATCCATTCCTTATGGTCCAGGCACACCTTCTGGCAGGCAGAACATGGGGTTGTATCCCTGACCATCTTGGCTAATAGCCATTGATGAATCTAAATGATTAATGTTATGGTTTGTGATTTCAGAGACACAAGGTGGGTAGGGTATTATATATTGGACCAACTTGTGTTGGTGAGAGAAACAAGCTATCAAGCCACATAGAGCTCTTCTGATCTGGGAAAGGATCTCCCAGCATCACAACATGCTTAGTGAATCTGTTGGCTTGGGATTTGTCATTTCCATTCTGACACATGTGAATTAGGTCCTAACCCATGTAGTTTGTATGTAAGATGCCAGTTGAACAATGCGTACTGGGAATCGAGGCATAACAACATGGAGAGGGACCTACAGGGAAAATGTACCTTTGTATCTTTAATTGCATGATTATACCATACATCCTACTGTGTCAATGTAGTTAACATTCTGTTAGACTTTTGTGGCTCAATACATGGCTGTATCCCTGGTGTCTACAGTTCACTTAGTTTCATCTTATGTCTCAATTACTGGAACATCCTTTTCTTCAGCCTTAACAAATGCAAACTAGCCCGTCTCCTCTTCATTCAGAATACTAGTTCAAATGGAGCATTCTGCTAACCCCAAAATTTGACCATCACCCTCTGTGCATCTCTCCATGGCTCTTTCTTCATAGTGCATTGCAAATAAGTTACTTGTCTTTACTTCACTTCAAGGCCCTTCGTGGCCTATCCCTTCCCTGTTATCTCTCTCTCAGTATTGAAAGTTTGACACTGACTTCTGATAGGCCCATTGTTCCAGCCTGCATTGCCCACATGTTACATTTTCATACAAGCACCTTCATGCTTTCTCCCATGCTGTCCTTCACATTTGGGAGGAGCTCCCTGTAAACATCTGCAAAGCCACTTCCTTGTTCTCCTTCAAATATCTTCTTTAAAAGCTCCTTTATTGTGATGTTTACAAAAAGAAAACAAACTTGAATGCAGTTAGGCTGCTAGAATGCTGTCGTCAGGCTAACCAGTATTGACTGTCTCTCTCTTTAATAATCTGCTCTCTATTGTCCTAAACCTGGATTGGAAACTTCTGAGGGCAGTAACGGTCTTTTTGTTCTGTTTGTACAGTGCCTAACACAATAGGAATTTGTGATTCAGGCTCCTATGTACTACAATAATACAGCAGCAGTGATGAAAAATAGTTAATGTCCAGTTAATGCAAAACTTTCACATTGACTAGGTGTTGGGTCAGGAAGAGATTATGCCAATCCTTACTACTAGGCATTTGGGAAAATACTCATCCATACAATTGAAGACATTCCCAGATTTGGGGACATTTTATTTATCTTCTGTCTACTCTTACAAGAGTAGAGCAGTTAACAAGTAGGCATCTCAGTTAATCTAAAGTATATATAAAAGAATGAAGATTCTTACTAGAAGTTTGCTTCTTAGCCATAACCTGTATTTATTTCAGTCTAGTGGAGTTTGTAAAAATGCTGTCTCAATAATGATTCACTGGGGTAGTGAATGATTAAGGATATTGTTCCTGTTTCAGTTTAGAATGTCTATCACAAAGCCCCAAAATTTATGGGAGTCAGTAAGTTGCAATAATTTTCTTAATCCTTTAAAATCTTTTTATAGCAGCTAATTGTCCTGTGATGCATATGAAAATATTAGGTCATAACCTTAGAATTCAGAGTGCTTTTTCACAAATCCTTTTATTAGTTAGTAGCCTAATTATGCCTTTCTGTAATGCATTGGAGTAGTAGTGCCAATTAGAGTGAGATTTTTTTGACAGATATCTTGTGATTGCCATAACTAGGATTTCCATTTCAAAATTCCATGCTGTGATATTTATCTTGCTGTACATTCTGTGAAAAACAGAGCCCAAGACAAAGACAAGCAGTTGATTTGGGTCAGTCCTCCAGGTATAATGCCCAGCACAAACCATTGTGAATTTTCACATTCTTCATCTGCGCCACCACATTGATCCACTAGCCCCAATATAGCACAGTAGAGAAGACAAGGCCTCAGTCTTTCTAGTCTGCAGAGCTGCTGTCAAGACAAAAAGAGATTGTTCAGAATATTCATGGGGCCTAAAGGTGCACCTAGATGCATAATGGAATTTTCAAAAGCACCAGGTGCATAGCTCCCATCAATTTCAATGGGAGTTGGGCACATCTGAAAATCTCACTGAGTGCCTAAATACTTTCTTAAAAATTGGTCCTAAGTGACTTTAACATGGTCACATAGAGAATCTGTGCCTTACACACTAGCCAGTTCTTCTACTCTGTCATTTGGGTGCTATGCCCATTGATCATAAAGCAATTCCCAAACATGAGAGCAAGCTTTTTCTCACTGTCATGGGCATAAGTATCTGATCAGATACTATATTCCTGTCCTAAGTTTTCAGTGGGTTCAACTGTACTTTTGTATTCTTGTTGACTTAGCCATGCATGTTCCCCTATTCTCTTCTCTTGTACATTAGTTGTTTGTTTCAAAGACTAATAAATGTCTTTCAGAGTTATATATAATTTGCTGCTTTGGAGGTTAAACTTATTCTGAATCAAACTCAGTTGAAAAAGTTAATCATATATCTATGCATAAACATCTCAAAAGTTGTTTATGTTACAGTATTGGTTTAGTATTGTAGATATCTTGCATTTATTGTAACTAAATTTGTTATAATATCTGAAACTCCACATTTGATAAAGTGGTGCAGTACAAGATTAAGTTTCATTTAGACTCTCTCTTGGTTCCACCCCATTTAGTTTGAATTGAGAAAGGGTCCAAATGTCCAATTATTTTTTAAAAGGGGCCATAAAAGAGATTAATTATCTTAGATTCAAGCAAATTTTATTGCCCACCTCCCACCAAGATAAAAAGATTAAAATCATTGTGTGTGACAATTAAGAAAATAATATCAGTTGACAGAAAATACCTTCTTAATGGAAATTTAAGATTGAGATAAGCTTTGCTAGTGTTTTAGGTGGATGAAGAGTCAAGAACTCTGAAAGATGGATACATCCTATTTTGAAACCTCAAGACTGGTTTCAAATTCTAATTCACATAAATTTAAGTTTTATATTGCTTTACCTTTTATAAAGTATATAAAAATGTAACTAAAGCTGATATGACATTTGTGGTTGCTAATGCATCTTGTAAAACCCAGAGCTGTGCAGAAAAAAATTAAGTAAATAGTCAATCCAGCCATATAGCAAAGTGATGGGAAATGTTCTTACTGCTAATTTACACATGCAAATTAGATTTTGTATCAATAAATCAATACAGCATAATGAATTCCTTGGGTAGAATTCAAATATGGCCAAACACGAATGAAATTTCTTTGGAAGAAAATAGTCCACTCCAAGATTTCCATGAGAGTTTCAGATGACCTAATGAATGATGTATTCATTAAGTGATGATGAATTGTCCTCACAATTCCCTACACAATATATTAAATGATTTCTTTGTAGTTGTACCTAAATATTTTCAGACACTGATTCAATCATTCAGTATCCCAGTAATCATTTTAGGTCTATCTAAAGATCCTTCATACTTCCTGTTCCCTCCAGGCATTTCTCTCTCCTTGTTACCTCCTGATCTTGGAGACCACCTTAGTTTTCCCACAGCATAAGCAGATCAGATACCATTCATGTAATTACTTGTCTCTAAACCTCTGTACATTGATAACCCATTTCATCATTTTACCTCTTCTTTCTGCCTTTCAATGCTTATGTACCATTGACTGGCTAGAGGGGTTATTGAGCTGTCATTCATACTTCATCACTTTTTCGGCTTTAAGGGGACAGATTTAAGCAGAATATACATCTCAACTGGTTCCATTCCATTCAGAAATGGTTTGAACTTAAAAAAAAAATCTGAATGTACTGGAAGTTTGTGCTCTTTATTCACAAATAAGCAATCCCAATTCCTTTTGTTTGTTACCCTGGCTCAGAGCATTGTTATGTAGTCAATTTAAATAATATCTTCTCTTCATGTTCTTTGATTCCTTGATTAATTTTGTTCTCAACATCTTGGTTCCATGCTAAATAGAATGTTCATTGTTGCTAGTTTATTAGTTTAATGCCAGCCTGTCCCATGCAATGTCAATTCCCTTTCTATTGGGGTGAAAATATATAACCCCCTCTCCGCAAAGAAGATGTCCTAAAGTTCCACAAAGCTAAAACCCTATATTCCAATTACCTAGCCAGCAGTTCACTTCAAGAATCTTCTATCTTCTGTCTTTCTTCCTTCCTTCATGGGGCAAAAAAAAAAAAAAAAAAGACCTCTGAGAAGATTGCCTGTGTATTCTTCTTCTTCTTCAGTACACTGCCAAGTTCCCTGAAGTCCTCTTATCAATGTGAGATCCCATGATACAATATAATTAGTGCTGATATGAACCATTACCTTTTGATTCTTGCCAGTTGGCTTCAAAGGTCTATCCAATCTTAGTGTGACATCCCATGGCTTGATTCTGGGAAGACATTACACCATCATGTTGTCTGCTTGTCCATTGCAGAATGTCTTTTCAATTCTTCTGAGTATTGAATCTCCAACAAGGATTATCCACCTTCCTTGGACTACTAGAGATCTCTTTATGGGAAAACTTACTTTTCCTACAGGTGTAGTCAAGCTGCCATCCACAGGTGTGTCCCATATATCTCTCCATTCCCTTGGAACAGCTGGATCTAGAGAGGTATCTTAAACAGTTTTCATGTTGTGAGGATTTGGTGTTGATTAACAACTTCTAGCTATGTGCAATTCCTCTGAGCCCTTACCTGTCTGGTTGCCACAGTCTGCCCATCCTCATCTGTCTCCAGGCATGAAAAATATTGATGTGATCTCTTGCAACTAGTGTTGCCCTGGAATTGGGGAAAATATTACCTCAGAATATGATCAAGCTAATTGGCACCATATTGTGTGCATTCAGCCACCATTAATTAATAAAATAGAACACCATCTAGGTAAGGGTTAGTTTCAATAAGCAGGGACTCTAGAGGAAAGGTCAAGTGTTAGCTGCAGGCTTTGCAGTTTCTGTTAATCTGAATGGGAAGAGGGGAGAAAATGTCAACACATTGAGACTGAAAGAAAATAAGTGGATGGAGACCTTGAGTGTGGGCACCTTTGATATAGAAGGTTGTTAACTGAGACTGTTATGAGTGTTTTATTGATAAGTAGTTTATTGATGTTAGGAGAGGTGATGACCCAGTAGAAGTCACTGTGAACTGTGTGTTTTGAAAAAGTTAGTTTTAAAAAGACTAGATAATAGAATGTACTTTGGAGCAATTCTCTGAAGCTATCCTGAGTGTCTTTTTCCTGATATGATACTCCCTGGAGGGGAAGCGACTGGCCATTGCTGATCTGATGCTAATTATTCAATACCTTGTCAGATTTTGACAATTCTTTGGGATGTTATAAAGCTATTGCTTATATCCGTGTATGCTTAAATCTAATAAAAAGTAGTTTAGATAAGAGCATATCAATTTTTCATCAGCTGGAAGCACTGTGTTCTGATTGATTTGATTTTATTCCTGACACTGCCTGAAGTGAAACATTTCAATTACCACTGCTTTGGGATCTGAAAACTCTGGATAACACTGGTGGTTATGAACTGCCAGGCATCCTCTCTGACTTCTTGGCGACTAGCTTCTTTTTATCTTGAACCTTTTTCCTTGTACTCATGTTTCCCAAACTCAAATGTCTAAGAACTCTTTAACATCTCTGATTCTCAGTAGCATTTCTACTTGCCCTCCAATCCAAGAATCTTTTCTTCCAGCAAAGCCACCAATGTTATGCATAGGAAATCCCCTCTGGCTTCATCTGGGGACTTTCTAAATATTTATAGACAATGATTTCCTAACTCAAAAAGTATATCATCCAACATTGGGTTCTATGTTAGGCCTAATCCTGACAGAAAAAGAGGAATGGATCACAGAACTAAAAATTAATGATAGTTTACGTACAAGTGATCATTACTTGATCACATTTATAATGGTTAAACAGAATTAAGTCCAAGCCAGTAATATATATAAAATATACACTTGTGCTTTAATAGGGCCAATTTCACAAAGCTGAAAACAATTACAAGCCAAATGAGTTGGAAGGAAGAATATAATGAGAAAAATGGGAATAATAATTGAGAATTGTTTGAGAACAGTTTACTAAATGTTCAAAAAGTCACAATCCCACAATCAGGGAAGAAGACTGTATTAGTTAATACACCAAGCTGGTTTGGATGGGAAGTGAACATAACTCTAAAAGATATGTACACATTGACACAGAAGAAAGGGGATGTTCATGGTAATGAATATAAATCAAAAGCTAGGACTTATAGAAAAGTGATAAGTGAAGCAAAGGAACACAAGGAAAAAATCTATGGCCAGCAGGTTTTAAGGACAATAAGGAGTTTTTCAAGTTTAGTAGGAATGAAAAGAATCCTCTGAAAAAGATTTGGGGGTTGTGGTGGATAATCAGATGTATGTGAGCTCCCAGTCTGATGCTGTGGCCAAAAGGCCTAATGTAATTTTGGGATGAATAAATGGGAATCTCAGGTAGGAGTAGAAGGTTGTTTAACCTCTGTATTTGGCACTGGTGCAACTATTGCTAGAATATTGTGTCCAGTTCTACTGTCCATAAATCAAGGAAGGTATTAATAAACTGGAGAGAGTTCAGAGAAGAACCATGAGAATGAGTAAAGGATTAGAAAAGCTGCCTTATAATGTTAGCTTAATCTATTTAATTTAACAAAGAGAAGATTAAGGGGTAACTTGATCACATCTTATAAGTACCTATATGGAGAACAAATATTTGAAAATGGGCTCTTTTCAATCTAGCAGAGACAGGTAAAACACAATCCAATGGCTGGAAGTTGAAGCTAGACAAATTCGGACTGGAAATAAGGGATACATTCTTAACAGTGAGAGTAACTGACTATTGGGACAATTTACCAAGAGTCATGGTGGATTCTTCATCGCTGACAATTGGTAAATCAAGATGGGGTGTTTTTCTTAAAGATACATTTTAGGAATGATTTAATTGAAGTTTTATGGCCTGTTTTACAGGAGGTCAGCATAGATGATCACAATGAGTCACTTCTGGTTTTTGAATCTACCAATCTAGCTTTAATTTATAATCACAAAATATGTATAACAGAAGATATGATTGTCCCATCTAATGCATGGCTCATATCTTACAAAAAAGTTGAAGTTCTATCCAACTTTCTCATAATGAGACCAAGTAACAAAAATTTATCTCCTCATTAGCATCCACATGTGTCAGGTTGGGCTAGGGTGACCAGATGTCCTGATTTTATAGGGACAGTCCTGATATTCTGGGCTTTGTCTTACAGGCACCTATTACCCCTAACCTCTGTCCTGATTTTTCACACTTGCTCTCTATTCACCCTCAAATGGGCTCTCAAAAATTGACACCCAAAATCACTTTGGAAAATTTATTCCACGTAAAAGAAGTCTATGTTCAGCTGCACCTTATCTTCTCATACATCAGTGATTTACCACAAAAATTTATATGTATAATTTCTATTTGATTTCTTGCCTGCTTTCTCATAATCACCCCTTCCACATTTGAATTGTTTTTACCTGCTTCTTCTGAGGCCACTAGCTGCTACTGATATTATCTTATGCATAATAGCAATCTTTCATGTCTGTAACGATGCTGGTTCTGGCAGGACCCAAGTGAGACTGCCAATTCAGGACAAATTGCTTCAATCAAGGCAGTTACAGCCCAAGACTGGGATTTTTCCACCTCTAAGGCAAACCAAACCAGCCAAACAGAGAAGACTTTAGTTTTACCCCACTGGCTAACCACAAGTCACACAAGCAATTCCCTTAAACACTCCTTTTTCCCAGTATCACCACCAGTGCCATTCAATTTGGGGATGACTGTTTATGAAAACCAATACCCCAGTTAAAGAAAAAGGTGCTACTGATACCAAAGGACCAAGCCCCAGACCCAGGTCAATATACAAATCAGATCTTACCCCCAAATCACACTGTTGCCAATTCTTTAGCCTCAAAAATCTAAAGGTTTTTATTCATAAAAGGAAAAAGATATAGATGTGACCTACAATTCGTTAAATAAAATCAATTACATACAGTAATGGCAAAGTTCTTGGTTCAGGTTTGTAGCAGTGATAGAATAAACTACAGGTTCAAATCAAGTCTCTGGAATACATCCACAGCTGGGATGGGTCATTCAGTCCTTTGTATTTAGAGCTTCAGTTTGTAGCAAAGTCCCTCCAGAGGTAAGAAGCAGGATTGAAGACAAGATGGAGATGAAGCATTGGCTTTTTCCAGGTGTAAGAACACCTCTCTGTTCATAATGTGGAAAATTACAGTAAAATGGAGTTTGGAGTCACATGGGTAAGTCCCTGCATACTTTGCTGAGTCATACAAGTTGCATCTGCCTTCTCTCAGTGGGTTGATTGTGTAGCTGATGGTCCTTAATGGGCAATCAAGCAGGCTAGGCAGAGCTGACACCAACTTGTCTGGGATATCACCCAGAAGCATAGCATAAGTTTGAGATACAGACAGTATAGAGCCAATATTCATAACTTTAAATACAAAAATGATACATGCACACAGACAGCATAATCATAACCAGCAAACCATAACCTTGTCTTAGACACCTTATATGAGCCCCTTTAGATAAGATTTGGTGCCACTACAGGACCTTGGTTGCAGATTATGTCAATGATCTATATAGTCCCAGATTATGTCAATAATGTCACAATGGTTACAGTATATTGTGTGCTAATTGTCTAAGAGTCTTACTGTAAATAAGTTCTTTAGTAGCATTTAAGTAAATGTTGTCTCTTTCTTATATGGAAGTTCCAATCTACTGAAACCACACCTAGCATATTGGTCTCTGAAAATTTTTGTGGATTTGACAGGATCATATTATCAAGTTTATACTTTCCTGTTAGGGTAAATTTCTGTCCACCTCTACATTTCTCCAGCATCTTTTTTTTAAACTCCAAAAGGGATAATTGGTCCCACTCTCTATCTGTCTATACAGTAGAAAACAAATTCAGACATGAGACCAAAGATTTAAGGTGAACTTTGAGTTCTAGCATGTGTGGCAGACTAAAACAGGTGTGTAATTGCATGGGAGTCGTGATGAGCATTATCTACATAGAATATTGAATGCCATGTGCCACTTATTTAGCTGTTTTGCATTTATGTATCTTGTATGTGTTTAACTGTAGACCATTATATAACTCCAAGCATGTAGCCTTCAATGGATGGATAAATTTGCAATGCATAACCCTCTCTCTCTAATTGATTAGACTATCCATGAAATTTTGAGGATCTTAGAAAACAGGTGGTTTACTCTGTTTCAAAGTATGAGTTTAATCAAGAAAAAAAGCTCAAATGGTATTGTATTCAGCATCACACATTTCCATGGGTAGCAATTTTAGTTTATTAGGTTTTTTTCATTTTGTGCTGCACATTAGCATTCAGTATTCTAAAATATTAAATAAACACTTACCTTGAATCCACCTTCACAGCTGGTAAACAGTGCTAACTTCCTCGGCTTCTTACACAAATTTATTTTACAGGATGATATTCATTCAGGTTTTTTAATTGCTCATAAAGATATCATTTTTTCAGAGGCTGAGTTATGAGGAAAGATTAACACGATTTGGCCATATAGATTAAAAAAACAGTAAGGAAAGATCACAGTGCTGAATATAAAATCCTGATAAAACTTAACCAGGGTTAGCAACTCTCTAGTGAAAAATATAAGGATTGTATAATGTAATCTGAGTTCAAATACATTTATCCACTTTATTGTTGTTTGATTATCAGTTTAGTCAAGGACAACAGTCACGTTATTTTATTGCATATAGCTGTTCAGGCTCAACGCTCCTAAATCAAGCTAAACAGAAAGGCATAAAAGGGGAAAAAGTAAAATTACAAGTGGCATAATAAAAACATTGTAAGAAGAGTTGGTTGGGCTTTGGGGAAATTCAGTTCTGAATCAGGATCCAACTTTTGTAGCCTGTAGTCATCTCTAAAAGTAAACAAAAAGTATGTATCTTATAACTCTCCTATGAAGAATTCTACAGAGAATCTCCAGAATTCTCCCTAGGAAACTCCCAGGAGGTCAATCCAAAGACATAATTAAGGAGCTACTTCCTCTACCTAACACAATAGTGAAGTCTGCCCTTCTCTTTTTACTGATAGGAAAACTGTCTTCCCTTGACTATGAAGACATTTGAAAAATCACAATTCATAGAGAAGCAGCAATATGCTGGCTATTTCCATTTAGAAGACCAGCCTGACAAAGCAGAAGACAGAAGCAAATGAGCCCAAACCAGAACACAGGATCTGAATCATCTCCAATTCTGGGGATGTTTGGATCCTGATTTCAACTTGTGGCTTGAGTTTTTCCCTATTGGACTTTCCAGATAATCCTTCTGAAAGTTGAGACAAGGTATGGATATTATGATGGACAAGTTCTACTTTGATATTTAAATATCAATTTTATGAAATTCAGGAATAAAAGCAATCTTAAAAGGAACAAATCAACGCCTACTTGATTTTTTCAGTTAGCTGATCTCTCAGGTGACTAAGTCATCAAAAAATAGGGTCAAGGCAGAGACAACTCCGAAGTAAAATTAGGCTGAATTTATTTACTCTGAGGATTTTTGTAGAAAGCAAACTTCCCAAAAGCAGCAGTAACCTAAGTAATTTGAAATCTTTCATTCTGTGTACAATGCTGTACTTAAGAATTGGACAGACTTAGTACAGCTGGATTTTGTTCTGATCTTGTTCATTCTGGTGTAAATCAGAAGTAACTGCATTATAATTATGCAAATTACTCCAGCATATAACTTTTATTAGAGACAAATATGGTCCTTAGAGTCTAGAGTATGCGACACATGCTGATTGATATCTTACTCTTATGATTGTACATGCATCTTTGGTCCAGGCAGTTCTCTGTTGGCCTTTTAAAGTGTTGTGTGTTCCTAAAAATATGAGGACTCAGTACTGGTTTTTCCTTAATAACAAATGCAATATTGAATTCCTATACTGTATATCTCCATTCAATAGCACATCACTTTATATCTGGCACAAAATTCCTGCACATAAATTTGTTCTAATTATAACCTCTTTGTTGCTGAGGGTAGCGCTGCTGGAATTTGTGTGAGCTAATCTCATTTTTTCCACCCTACACTTAACCAAGGGAGTCAAAGTTCAAATAATCGTGGCCAGGTATTAGAATGCTAGGAGCACCACATTACAAGAATCCTAGGAGCACACTTGTAATATGGTTCTCCTAGCATTTTTGATTAATGGAGAGTGGAAGGTATGCAGAGAATTACAGTATATTTAATTAGGAGTAGGGGAGGCATTGGGAAAAAGAGAGAGAGGCTGTGGCGGGGAAAGCAGGGAGATACTAGGAGACAGAGCCTCAAGAGCTGTAAATTGTCATTGCCTGGTAGATTTCAACTGAGCTGTTTTACAGTAGCTGAGGCACTGCCTCCTACAGTCCAGAGGAGCCGATTTGTGAGGGGAGCAGGTATAAAAGGTAGGGCTGTCAAGCGATTAAAAAAATTAATTGTGATTAATTGCAGGATTAATCACACTGTTAAATAATAGAATACCATTCATTTAAATATTTGTGGGTGTTTTCCACATTTTCAAATATATTGATTTCAATGAAACACCGGATACAAAGAATGCAGTGCTCACTTTATATTTATTTTTATTACAAATATTTGCACTGTAAAAAAGAGAGTATTTTTCAAGTGCTCTAGTGCAATCTCTTTATCATGAAAGTTAAATTTACAAATGTAGAATATTGTACAAAAAATAACTGCATTCAAAAATAAAACAATTTAAAATTTTAGTCTACAAGTCCAACCACTCCTACTTCAGCCAATCATGCAGACAAATACGTTGGGTTAAAATATGCAGGAGATAAAACTGCCCACTTCTTGTTTACAATGTTACCTGAAAGTGAGAATAGGGGTTGATGTGGCACTGTTGTAGATGGCGTTGCAAAATATTTATATGCCAGATGTACTAAAGATGAATATGCCTCTTCATAATTCAAGCACCATTCCAAAGGATGTGTTCATGCTGATGAAGGGTTCTGCTTGATAATGATCCAAAGCAGAGTGGACTGACACATGTTCATTTTCATCATTTGAGTCAGATATCCCCAACAGAAGATTGATTTTCTTTTTTGGTGGTTTGAGTTGTGTAGTTTCCACATCTGAGTGTTGCTCTTTTATGACTTCTGAAAGCATACACCGCTCTCAGATTTTGGGTGGCACTTCTGATTCCTAAACCTTGGGTTGAGTGCTGTAGCTATTTTTAGAAATCTCACTTTGGTACCTTCTTTATGTTTTGTCAAATCTGCAGTGAAAATGTTCTTAAAATAAATATGTGCTGGGTCATCATCTGAGACTGCTGTAACATGAAATATATGGCAGAATGCAAGTAAAACAGAACAGGAGACATACAGTTCTACACCAAGGAGTTCAGTCACAAATGTAACTAACGTATTATTTTTTTAACGAGCATCATCAGCATGGAAGCATGTCCTCTGGAATGGTAGCCAAAGCATGAAGAGGCATATGAATGTTTAGCATACCTGGCACCTAAATACCTTGTAATGCCAGCTACAAATGTGCCATGCAAATGCCTAGTTTCACTTTCAGATTACATTGTAAATAATAAGGAGGCAGCAGTATCTTCTGTAAATGTAAATAAACTTGTTTGTCTTAGCAATTGGCTGAACAAAAAGTAGGACTGAGTAGACTTGTAGGCTCTAGAATTTTATATTGTTTTGTTTTTGAGTAGTTGTTATGTAAGAAAAAAATCTACATTTGTAAGTTGCACTTTCACAATAAAGAGATTTCACTACAGTACTTGTATGAGGTGAATTGAAAAATACTATTTCTTATATTTATCATTTTACATTGCAAATATTTATCAAAAATAATATAAAGTGATCATTGTACACTTTGTATTCTGCGTTGTAATAGAAATCAATATATTTGAAAATGTAGAAAAACATCCAAAAATATTTAATTTCAATTGGTATTCTATTGTTTAACTGTGCAATTAATCGTGATTAATTTTTTTCAGTTAATCACATTAGGTAGACTGCGCTAATAAAAATACCTCATTCTGGTACATAAGGGAGGGAGATGCAGAACAGTATTTTTGTGCAGAGAAGAGTCATAACATGTAGTTTTAAGGTTGTTGTGTGAACTTCAATAATTTAAAATGCTGAATTTATTTAAGATCTCTAGATTAACATTGCATTAACATAGAATTGTTTTTCTTTTTGCATAGACTAGATCTTCCCTGTGTGAGTTAGACATGGATTGTGCTCAGGCATCTGATAACTTTGTGTGCATTCTTGTCAGCTCACTTTCCTGCTTACTGGTAAAAAAATTCACATTATTAAATGTTCAGGTTTACTGAGTAAGTTATTTTGCATCTTCATGGATGTTTCCAGATAGTAGCCTGTCTGTGATTGCCCTCTGTTGTGTTAAAGTATTATTTTTAACACATAGGGTCAGCTTGGAGTGCAGCTAAATTTCACAGAGTACAGAAAAGGAGGATGCATGAGAAGAGGGTTAGAAGCTAATCCTTCTCCTCTTATCCTGTGGCTGCTTTGTTGTTCAGAGCCAGCCCCCCTGCACCATGTTAGAGCAGCCTAAGGATGGCTCTAATTTATGCTTACCTGCCACCAGGGACCAAAAATAAAGCCAAATATCAGCATATTGTATGACCTTACCCCCTTTTCCTTCTATGCTAGCAGTGGGAGTGGAACTGAGTGGCATAAGCACCCCCATCTGTGCTCCACACTATCTTTTCCCTAGGATAATCCTTCCTAGGCTGGTTGAGTCAAATCAAGCTGGCAATATAAAGCAGTTTTACAGCACAGGAAAATAGAATCTGTGTACTGTCATTTGCTATTATGCTGAGAATTCCATAGTCTTTTTGAATTACTATAGTATGGAGATAATAGTAGTGCTTTTATAATGTCAAGGCATTAAAACTACAGAAGTTTATTCAAGTTTTAAATTCCCCATTAAAAATATAGACAAAGTATGTGAGGGCAAATATACCTTTATTCCTGGATTCAAGTCATTAAGGTAGCTTTATAGACAGATGCATGAGGAAAACAAATAAAACAATTTTAGAACACTAAAATATTTTTGAGCTTCCCCCCTTGTAAAATATGTGGTGTAAACAAAACATTTGCATGAGTGGGTGGGGCTAAAGGTTTCACTTACACTCCTCGGCGTGACACATGACTTGAGTGATGAGTGTCCCAAGCAAGTCCCGGGAAAACCTTGATGTATTTAGTTTGGCCTTCCCATCTTGAAAATCCCTATAGAATTTAATAGGATATTAAATATCTTTTTGTATATGTGTTTGTGTTCAGTCAAATAGGATTTAATAAAGTAGTTTTCAACGTGGGGGGTCATGACTATTCTGCCTTCCTGTGCTGCTAAATGAGTGGGCTAAATCCCAGCTTAATGAAGTGGGAGGTATAGAGCAAAGGAGGAGGCCCTAGTATGAAAACGTTTGAGTAAAAGAGCATTATATCCCAGCAGAATAGTATTCTATTCTATCCATAGAACAGTCTAAAACCTGTGGAAAGATCTCATTATTAAATGTTGTAGGGTTTTTTTAGAGTAGTTTCTACAGAACCTTACTACATTTCTGTAGAACCCTATAGGTTTTATCTTTGTTAAATTCTACAAGACATTTATTCAGAACATTTTAGGTGTTAGCTTTTTGGGAGGTTTTTATTACTGAATCTAGTTCATGTATCTTTCCTCCCTACAGCCAGCCCTCAGTGCAGATTAGGATCTGGAAAGTAGAAAGATGGCTAAAAGCTGCCTTCACCCTCCCCCCAGCCCATAATGCAACTTCTGTACCACAGCTCAGCATCCACAATGTTTAGCAAAATTTGGCTGGACTTCTTTTAGTTTGGAGAGCTGATTGGATGTTTCCTGAGACAGGATTTTCTTAAGAGACTTCCCGTTCCAGGTGATTCACCCATCTGTAATCTTGATATTCCTAACACTAAACAGCACCTTTTCTTTTATTATATCTCATCGGCATCTCATCACATTCATCAAAGGAATAGCAGCAGATATGTTTGTGCTGGTAATAACATATTTGTGATTTGTCATTTCCTATTAATTCTTGACCTATTTTTAATTGAAATGAACAGTTATCTTAATCAGGTTTGTAGAATAGTAGAAAGCTGGTATATACATAGTTAACAGAAAAATTCAGTATTTAGGAAGTGCTTGTTTTCCTGGTATAAATCTAGAAATTCAATAATTATTTTACTAATTCTATAATACCATCACCATCGGAATGACTTGACATAATGTTTTTAAAAATGCTTTGAAGTGATGCTGAGCACTTTCAATCTTGGTAAACCACCTTCATAAATGCTTAATCATTTATATATGTGCAATATAAAGTGGTGACATATTTTCCTGATAACCATACACATTTCTATCCATATCAAATTTACTAGATGCTTGAAAACTTTCCTTTATCTAGCTATACACGTTCCTCCTTTACATTCTTTTGCATTGCCAACTGTCGTGATTTCATTGAATCTTGCAATATTAGCTATTTTTTTTCATAGTCCCATATGTTGGAATCAAGATGTTGCTTGAGAATCGCAGCTTTCACTTAATTTTTTTAAAAACTTTTTGATTGAAGAGAAAAGCTTGAAACCTGATTGCATCCTAAAGATTCAGGAACCAGAAGTCAAGTAAGAAGCCCTACATTTAAAAAAAAAAAAACACCATGATTTTGGGGGTGGAACGGTGGTCTGAATCAGATTTTATTAACCAAAACCTTTGGACTGATAATACTGAATTTTCCAGCCCAAACCCCAGCTTCTCAAAAAAACAAACAAACAAACAAACAAAAACACATTTGCTCAGTTTCAAGACATAGGGCCAAATCCCCATACCCTTAAATAGAGAGGTAAGGGTGTGGACTTAAAGAGCATGGAATGAAATTGTTTTCATAGACTCATAGGCTTTAAGATCCAAAGGGACCATTGTGATCTAGTCTGACCACCTGCACATTGCAGGCCACAGAGCCTCACCCACTCACTCCTGTAATAGACCCTTAATATCTGGCTAAGTTACTGACATCCTCAAATCAGGGTTTAAAGATTTTAAGTTCCAGACAATCCACCATTTACACTAGTTTAAATCTGCAAGTGACCAATGCCCCATGCAGCAGAGGAAGGCACCCCATTTCCCCATGGGTCTCTGCCAATCTGAACTGGGGAAATTCCTTTCCAACCCCTAATATGAGTTTCAGAGAGTTACTGCTGCTTTGATAGCCTTTGGGTACAATCGATATTTTGGCTACATCATTCATTAGTTATCTAAAGGAGCAGAACAAACACTACTACATCACTACCTAGTCTGTGCACTGGGCAGATCTTTCATTGTAGATATTGATGACAACAGTCATTCCAAAAAGTCTGTTAAAAAATTGAAACAAAAACGCGTTAGTTATGTACTCAAAGGTCAAGGTAGTACACATAATCTTGACTCTTCCCTCCCCCCTCTCATGTGTGTTTGGATATACTTCTTAATTATTACATTCTGCTCTATAAAGTATACAATATTATAGAATCCTAGTTCCATAGTTAAGGAACCAGACTTTTGCTTCTATGAGTTTATAATGCAGTATTTACTACCACCTTAGATACACGTGTAGTGTCTTGTGATACCAAATACTATTCTGCTTGTGCAGTTTCATACTTTAAAAGGTCTTCATATATATCTTTTCTTTGAATAGAAAATTCTGTATGTTCAAACTGAATCATGTGGAAGTGAGCAGGAGGAAACGTATATAAATTAAAGGAGGAAAATAGTTTGACAAATTTGGACTAATTTTGATATCCTAAGAAGTGGTTCACAAGCCTGTAACAATGCAAATCGAGTCCCATTAGAATCAATTAGATCCCATTTGAATCAATAACTGCTTTACCCTCATCTGAGAGTTCTGAGCAACAATATTCAAGTCTTGCTGTGACAGAAATAAAGGAAAGATAAGCTAAGGTTACTTGGCTTTGCCTTGTGCCTTATAACATATGGAGAGAGATTTAACTGTATTTCCATGCTTTGTGCTATGCAATTTTTTTTTAAGCATATACTGGTTACCATGCACTGTTTAAAAAAAAATAAATGCTGCTTCTGCACACATGCACAGTCCCTTAGTGTTTCTCCATGACTTGCTAGTGGATAACTTCACATCTCTGTGCTAACCACCTGGGATTCTCTAAACATTTTCTCTAACTGAAAATAACTGAAACTTGACAAAGTTTACTGAGGACACTTGCCTATGAGTTTTCTTAATTGCTATTCACTTCACTGTGTGGAGCTTGATGCGAGACAAGCACATGATCAGCCCATTGATTCCACTCATTTTCTATTTTTTTTTTTTTTTAAGCATTCAGTTTAACCCTTTCCCTTTCATTAAAAGGTTTCCAATTCACATTCAAACTGGTGCTGTTTTTGTAGTATGCAGTATACTAATGTTGTCTTTGTGAATGTGACCAACGTACCAGTTTTAATGCTCATCAGTAACAGAGATCTAATTATCTGTTATAGGTCAAGCCCTGCATGTGGCTTAGCTGGCTCAAGGTGCACGTGGTTATAGCCCATATTCTTCAGGAGGCTGCAGTTAAATTAGGATGTTGATTTAATTTCATCTTCTCAATCAGAAGTACCATATTACCATAGGAAACACCATTTATTTTGCATATTAAAGGGAAGTTTCAATCCACCTCACAACCCTTCCCTCATGCCCAACTCCCAACTGTAGTTGGCCCTACTGTAGCATTTGTGAAATTTTGAGTGAGCTGAGCACAAATTGGCTGTAGTGTGACCTTCACAGGTTAAAACAACAGGAGAGGAATGTGCCCAATTTGACCTGCGGCGGGGTAGGCAAGGAAGAGATGAGAAGGTTGGGGTACTACTAAAGAAGAAGAGGGAGAGGGACAATTTACAGTGGCATCTCCTTCTAGTTGCACCCTCAGGATGAGGCGGGGAGATTTCAAGGTAGGAAAGTGAAGAAATACTTCAGTTCCTTCCTGTAACAGAGCAGCGACTCACCCTGTGGCACCTCCCGCTGGTCATCCAGGGAATTAGCATCTCATCTCAGCATCCAGAGCACCCTCTGCAGGCCGATGTCCTGCTTGCTACTGGCCCCATGTCCCTCCCTGGACCCCGGTGCCCTCTTCCTTAGGGTGCTGAACCCCTGCAATACCCCTCAGTCTAGCTCTGGGTCTCCTCTCCCTGGGGAACTCCCAACCCTCTGAGCCCCACCATGCCTCAGTCTAGGCAACTACCAGTCACCACTTGCCCCCATTCTCTGGGGCAGACTGCAGTATCATTGCCATTCATCATTAGCAAGAAGGGTTGGGCCTGCTGCTTCTGCCTCTAGAGCCATGGGCTGCCCCTTGCAACCCCAGTACCCCTTTGTTGGGCTGTCTCCTAGGCTCTGCAGCCTGAGGGTTTCCAGGTCAGAGCTCCCCAGCTCCTCTTGCCTTGCCCCAGCCCTGCACCAGTCTGGGTACCCTGCTCAAGCTCCCAGCAGCCAGGCCTGTCTGCCTCCATAGACAGAAGAGACTCTTCTCCTGGCTTCCCTGCTTTTATATAGCCAGCTGGGTCTGTTTGGGGTGTAGCCCCCAGTTGAGCCTGCCTCCCAATCAGCCCAGCTCCACTCTACTCAGCCTGGGAGCAGCTTGCCCCCAGCCCCCAGCCCTTCCCAGAGCTGTTTTAACCCTTTTTCTGCAGGAGTGGGGCAGCTGCCCCATTACAGTTCCCTATAAAGGATGAGAGAAAAAGAAAAATGAGTTAATATCATCCTAGCACTAAGGGTAAATATGTAACTACTGAGTTAATAGTGAGCAAAACATGAAGAATGAATTAAAATGCAACTGATCTAGTGCCCAAGTCTATTTTCATTGAACTGAAAGGCAATTTTCTTATTGGCTTCACTCAGGATCAAGTTCATAAGCTCTTCACATATTACTGTCAGATTTATTTATTATTTTTTGGTTAATGGTAATAATTCTGTGTATGCAAATGAAACTTATTAAGAATTGCAAATAAAAAATATTCCAATATTTATTATAAAAGCTATAGCGAAGGCAACCAGGAGATATCTGAGGAATTAAGGCTGCAGTTTTAGTAATCATGAATAAGATTTTAACTCAAGGGATTTTGATAGTGAGGAAGGTTTTTCTTTGTTAGGCTTCCCAAACACTGGCTGGTTCAATAACTACACAATTTTACTAGTATAAAATTAGGAGGTTCCCCTATGGTTCATTTTATTCAATAAAAACATATTAGGAAATATAAGAACATTAAGTTGGTGGGATATACAGTTCAAGCAAAAGGTTTTCATACATCAAATACCTACAGTATATACCTGAAAAATGTAATACAAACCAGACTTAATACAGTGTTTTACTTCTTCCATACAAATGGAAGAATAGGAATATTTATACATTTCTCTATAAATAGCATATCTATTACAATTGTTTTTATCTGGTCTTAGAGTAACTAGTCAAAACCATTCAAAGATAAAATTCCAGTATTTTCTTATTTTCATGGCAATTCCAAAGATTATCCATTAAGTAACAGCAGTTCTCTTTTCCCCTCCTTTGCTGGAGTTACTCCATGACCGCAATTTAGCATGTACATGTTTTGCATTAGAATTTGAGCCTCTATCTTTCACATCTCTTAGCAGAAGGTTGAACTCGGTTGTACTCTCTGATTTTTGGTTTACCCAGCTTTTCAAGGCTTTACTCTCATACGAGTTCCATTCCTGTCAAGGATTTACTCAGTGAGGCAATAATATTAAAACCTCTCTCTCTCTCCCCACTGCTTCTGCCTTTTTTTTAGGATTTTTTTTTTTTCATTGAAACCACTAAGTAGCTAATGGTTGGAAGGTTCCCAGATAATGCATAAACTCTCCTTGTACTGAACAACTCAGACTGTCCTACTTATGCAAAAATTATGATTGTTTCAGGTGCAACTTCCAGCAGAGCAAATTAAGAAAAGGGAAACATACATTGGTGTTCTGCTACTGGTGCTGACCATGTAGGAAACTCTGAGGTTACCCATAATCTCTATTGAATCTCCAAATGTATTGACTTGAGATGTACCAACCAGAAAAATAATAGTTACCCTGAGGAAAGAATAGCATTGGATTAACAGCTAGATAAAGAGAAAAGAAAATGCCAAGATTAATCATTTTATTTTTGGCTAAAAAAAAAAAATATAACAATAAGAGTTGTGTGTCTTTTTTTAAAAAAAAAAAAACACACAACTTATTTATCTTCGCTCAACCCACAGTAAAATAGACAGGCCAAAAATACAAGTCCTAGAATAGTTTGTCCTTGAAAATTCCTTCAGAAAGGTATTGATAATTTGCTTGTTAACATCAGATAAGAACATCTTGGAGTTTGCTTACTCACAGCATTAGACATCATGACATTGACTCTTTTTTAAAATTCAAAATATAACACAAAACACACACACACCGATCCTGAACCTCATTTGCTAAATCCTATACCACTGTTGCTTGTGCTTAGGACAGAAAATGAAATATGAATTCAAAGAGGCTACAAAAGAAGCAGAGGTGGAAATACAACTTCTAGTTGGATGGGGAGGAGGGGATACATGAATCTTAAAAGAAATAACTATGTTAAGATGACACTGAAGCCTAATTAAGCATGCAAAAGTCAGGAGATGCCAAATACATAGCTATACACACAAATTCTAGGCTGTACACACAACTCTGCTTCTTTGGATATGTGTTGTGATACAGGCTTTAATTATGCAGTAAAATATTTTTGTCTGAAACCTTAAATATACATGCTGTGACAAACCTCCAAGTTTGTACTTGTGGGTCCTGTGCTTCCTGGCAGATTGAGGGGCCTCAGAAACTCATCTAGGCCCCAGAGTGACCTCCCTTTCTCAGTATAATTGGCAAGAGTCACCACCTAGTGAGTTAGCTTCATCACAGGCCAGTACGGAAGATGGAAATGGGGGGAGCCCGGGCCTGCCCTCTACTCTGGACTCCAGCCCAGGGACCCTAATAGTATCAGCTAAGATGGCTGACCTTTTGGTCACAAAACACAATACAATTCCCTGGGCTACTTCCCCACAGCAGTCTCCGCTTCTTCAAACCCCACTTCACCCTTACCTCAGGGCCTCCTTCCTTCTGTATGATATGTTGTCCACCATTCAGTCTCACCAACAGCACAACTTCCTCTCACAGCTCCTGACACCCACAGCCCACCTGACTAACTGGGAGGTTTTTATCTGGTTTCAGCCAGTACCTGATTGGCTTCAGGTGTCTCAATTAGGCTAGCTGTTTCTGCTCCTTTCTAGAAGGTTCTTAATTGGCCCCAGGTGTCTTGATTGGCCTGGAGTAGCCTTTGTTTGGCTATCCAGGGAACAGGGACCTGCACATCCTGAGACTAATATACCTGCCTTCCAGCACTCTCCTATATCCTTCTGGCCTGACTCCGTCACAATGCATAGAAATAACTTGCTAGTGACCTGAGCAAGAGAGGAATAAAATGAAAGGATTAGTTGTGCTTGTGTTTACAATGGGTTCTTTTCTGTTCATTGTGATGTGGTAGGTCCGTCACCACTGATCCATATCATGAGGTGTACAAAAGACATAACAGAACTAAAATTTAGACTATATTTTGAAATATTGTATTGTACATTTTCCTAGTATGCATTTTCCTAGTATGAACCAGTGAATGTTTGTTTTGTTGACTTTTTCACATTTAGATATAATAAAAAGAAAAACTGAAATGCTGGCATACCTTGTCAAAACTTCACGTTTCTGCAATCTCATTCACTTACTCAACTGCCTTCTCATTCAAATCTGCCAGGCATGCCTTCTTTTCTGTTCTTGTTTCTGTGACTTCCTACCCTTAAATGTTGCTGGTTTTGCTCTGCTGTTTGTGCTGCCCTAACAGGCTAAAACTCTCTTCTTCCAATCTACTCCCTCTTTAAAAATTTCCTTCAAACCAGTTGTGCAATATTAGCATGTGGGGACATGACCTTGTGACTGCTGGTCCCACAAAATTGAGTTGTATAAGTTATATAGGCCATAGAGTTAGGGAACTAGTGGAGATAATATATAGAAAATGTTTAGCATGTGGTGGATATGTAATTAAAGTACCAGTACATTAAAATATTTTTAATGTAGCAAGGATTATATTAATGTGTCCTATTTTTGTGTGTGACCCTTATCTCCATAGTATTTAAGCACCTCAAAACTTTAATGAATTTACACTATCAATACCTATAGGGGTAGGGAAGAGACAATATCCCCATTTTACAGTTTAGAAAATGAGGCACACAATCTAAATGATTTAACCCAGGCTCACACAGGGAATTATGTGGCATGGGTGGGAACTAAACCCAGGGCTCTGTGTCCCAATCCAATGCCTTAAGCACATGGCCTTCCTTTCTACATCACGGAACTTTGAAAATATGAGATTTGTTTTGTGTTTGCCACATGCATATTTTAGTCCCAATCATCTAATTATCCCCTTGTCTATCACCCTGATAAGTATAGTTCCAGTTTCAATTGCAGCAGGTACTTCTTGAGAACTTTCCCCCAATACAGACTGCTTTTCAGTCATAGGCATCCCTTATGCTATTGAACTACTCTAAAATGAAGCACCAATCAAAATTAGCTGACACACAATATAACTCAGGAATGTTTCTTTCAGTGATATCCGTCAATATGATGCCACCCACTGATTTGAACGAATGCTATAGATTAGACTAAATTCTAGAATCTCCCAGCTGGGCCACTAGAATCCCAGTGCAGGCAAAGTCAATGTTGACAAGTTCATCTACATAGGCTTCATCCAGAGTTCAAACTGTCACAGCAACCCAGATGTTCTTCAACAAACAGGTCTTGCTACCTCCTATATGAAGTTCATGTGTTGCTAACAGTTGCAAAAAAGTCTTTGAGTTGAGGCAAAGTTCAGGATCTGTCAAACCTGTGTATTAGCTGCATGGCTTTTCATGTCAGGAACTTGGACCATATTACAGGCAGAGTTAGAGGGGTGGAGGCATTTCATATGCACTGTCTATGCCAATGCTGAGTATACAGTGGCTTGATTTTGTGCAAAAAGTCATCATCTCGCAGAGATCTGGCCTTCCTTCAGTCAATCATACACGAAGGTGGCATTGTCTGCTCTTTGGCCATGTCACCCCAGCACACTATGCTCTCAAAGTGTCCTTTGATGCACCCTGACCCTACCTGACATTGCCTACAGGGCCCCCCAGGAGCTTTGTGGATTCACAGGCGTGAACTGGATCTGGAAAGTTCACTACATGATGCCTGGTGCAACACCATCAACTGTGGTTACTTTGACTGGTGCATCAGTCCCTAGTAGACTAGGCATGGATGATGATAATATAAATTAGAAAAATTCTGCATTTAACCTCTGTATTTCCCCATCTGTGACAGAACCTGAGGTTCAAATTTTCCTTGATCCAATAATATAAATTGCCACTCAGCCCAAAGGTCTTCTCCATCTCTAATTAACATAGTTGTAGCTAATTTGATATTGATTGTTAGTGACTGATGCTAACTAATACTGACCTTCATACTTAAGTGAATTTATAGTGGATGCATATGTAAAGGTCAGCACTTTCAAAATTCATCTCTAAGAAGCTGTGAAAAGTGTAAGGAAGAACAGATGTCATTGTAGTGTTCCCCTTAAGAATCATTGACAACATTATTTTTTAAGTTCTCTTCTGCTTTTGGATATATGATTTGTATTTTGACAATATGGGTGTTATGCCCACACATACATGTTTACCTACAGATTTAGCAAGTTCTTTCTTTTAGCAATTTTTATCCTTTCTCATGACTGTTAAACCTCATAACAGAAAAAAGGTAGCTGTAGCAAAGCCAAATTGTATTTATGACCTAAGAAGATGACAATATAACTTCCTGGTAGGTAGCATTTATAACATATGCTGACAAGTAAATTTTTGTTTATGGCTGGGATGGCAGAACATCCCAAAATGTTTGTCAATAGAGGGTTTTATAACTGTGTGAAACAAAAATCTCTTATAACATTCTGAAAGCTGAATTTAACAGATGCTTTATTATTTTGTAATAGATGGTGCCATTGTCATAAATAAGATTTATTATGTTAGTCAAATGAAAGTGCATGCAATGAATACAGAAGTGTAACTGTCAGTACCTGCACAACAAGCCTAATTAAACAGTGTCTCATTGAAGATTATTTAAATGAAAAGATAATGAAGAAAATCACATGAAATATGTTTAACAGAAATTTTTCTGAAAGAATAGGAAAGGTCATTATAATTAGGGAAGTAGTCTTCCATGTTGTTAAACTATTTTTTAAACTAATTTATAACCCTGAGTTTAAAAATAAAAACAAAATGAAATGGAACATCATCTAAATGTGGGTTTTTTGCTAGGCCCAGAAAAGGAAATCTTAAAGACACTTTATCTAGAGATGGGATTGAAACTTACATCAGATCTGAATCTTCCCTGAATATTGAACAATTGCAGATTCAAGTCCAAAATTCCCCACTCACTCCAATTTATCAGACTGATGTTAGCCAAGACCCCGAGATATTAGAAATATTTGTATATGGATCTGAATCTGGATGTGAATTTCATGACAAGGGACCTTCTCTAATTTTAATACGTGTTCCATCCATGTAGAACGTGCTGTGAAGTCAATGGGACTAAAGCATGTCCTTAAGTCCTTTCCTGAACTGGGAGAGGGACCTGTGTTCACAGAGCCAGAACTGAATCCTATACAACTTAGGCAAAACTCCCAATAAGTCATGAAAATCAAAGGGAATTCTGTCTGAGTTCAGGCATGGAAGATAGGAATCATAATTAAACCTCTGTCATTTTCCTCATTGTGTCACCCAATCTTGCCAGGAGTGGAAGTCATAATAAGATGGCTGTAAAAATTTGCTCTAAGACATTTACAGTCTTAGTAAGGGAGCAATTGTTTATTAATTATTTTTGTTGCTTTCCTGCACCTGCTCACCTAGAAATTAAAAATTTGCACATGATTAGCCTCTATCAGAATCTCATTTATAATAGATCTGATTTAAATTTTAAAAAGATTTGGCCAAAATGATTTAAACTCACAATTTCATGTTTTCACACTGATAGAGCATCTACCTCCCACACAGGTGAACAAAAGGGGTTAACACCAGTCTGAGTGCTCAGTTAGCCCACCTTGCTTCACTCAGAGGGTGTTGTTGTTTGGCTTAGCTGAGGGAACTTGGTTGTCTTTGTGAAAGAAGTGGGAGCTTCAAGGTGGATGCAGTTAGATGAAGGACACAGGGATGGAATTAATCCCTATGTTGGGCCCTGGAAAGGGGGTAAGGCACAGAGGGGTCAGCATCCCAGAAGGGAAAGAAAGACATAAGAGAACCTAAGGGAGAAGCCAGAGACCTGGAAACCAGAGGAGAGGCTGTGTTAAGCACAGGCTTCAGGGAAGCAGCATAAGGGACTCAGAGATGGAAGTGGCCCAGGGAAACAAGAGTGCATCTGAAGAAACAGATCTAGCTACTTAATATAGGGTACCAGGGCCAAAACCAAGTATAGAAGGTGGGCTTGAGTTCCGCAACCAGACCCAAGGAAGATGTGTGCAAATCCAGTGTAAGGACTGCTGAAGTTGGAGCCTTAATGCCAGGCTGAAAAGTAGCCAAGAGGCTGTTGGGATGTTTTTTGGACTTCAGTTGTACTTTTGGTTACTCCAGAAGGAGTGGAGATTAATCATGATCTGGCCAGAGGGCCAAGTTGAGACAAGAAGCAGACCACACCTGGAGCAATGGTCACAAGATCTATTACAGAGGGCAGAGCCTGCTATGCCACACCCTGTCAGAAAGGGAGATTCCAATGGTGAGTCTACCCTGCTACATGCATATACAAACATTTTATCCACCACTTTCTATATGGAAATTTACTACATATAGGTTGCATTCTAAATGCATAATGACAGAAAGCTCCATCAGGAGATAACCTGTGTACCTGTACTCAGGAGTGAGGGACCCCTTGCTCACCGGGTCAGATTACACTGCAGGGAGAACGTAGTCTCTACAGAACAGAACAGTGGGCACAGGTGGGGAGTTGGCAGCACCTTGAATCAGCTGTGGTAACCAGAATGTTGGAGAAGACAGAGCCAGTGAGGAGAGGGAAGCAAGCTGCACTAGGGAAAAGGTTTACTGCCCCAATAGAGAAAAGGGGACTCAGAGTGAGTTGGGGCTTTGAATCAAAATTAGTTCTCTGGTCTGTTCTTGGGGCAGCACAATTTAACTGAGATCCACTGCAAAGTGACAAGGTGGTACTGGATGGCCACTTACCATCCCTCTCCCATACCATCCCTCTCATGTATTCTTCCAGAGTTCCAGGCAGGGCCATTGCTTCTCCCTAATTCTTCAGAGATGTAGCCTCTTCCTGCCCTACCATACAATAGTCTAGGAATAGTTAATCCCCTGGTAGTTACTGTTTAAGAACAGAAGGGCTCATTATGATCATATGGCTAGCAGCTCTGAGATAGAGGCAGTGGCACTAGATAGTCTTTACATTAATAGCCTCTGGAACTCCTGAGCAATTTTACCACAAGGTTCACACAGTTTGTGAAGGAAACTCTACTGGGTAATCTTTCTACCCATGAAAAAGTATTCTGGGATGCTATTTGCCTAATTTCATATCTGGTATTACCTTTATATCTCCCAACCCTTGTCTTTCCCTTCATGGCACATTTTTAACTGAATTGCTGTCAACTCTATTGTAGTTTTAAAAATCAAAAGTAATTTGTACCAGTGTATAAAAGAGAGAACTGGCATTGTGAGACAGCTGTCAATACTTCATTCACAATAGTAAGAAGTGAAAATCTGTTGTGAAATCAAAGGTCATTAAGAACAAAATACTGGATTGGAAACCGTTTCCAAGCAGAAAAAGTCTTCTGTTTTTCATTTCTCACCATGTTGTTTGCTCAGTGAAAGACGCATTTGGCAATGAACTGACTCTCAACAGGGTCTGTATTGCAGGTGCTTAATTGCCTAGGACAATCACTTGTCTATGAAATAAGGCACTTAATGGTACTGTAGCGTCAGCTGATCTCTCCAAATGGTAATAAGAATTACCATTAGGCTCAAAGGTAGCTGAAATGCTTTTAGTTTTCTGCAGGAAGCATAAAATGGCTTTCTGATTAATATTGTATAATTGAAGGTTACTACATAAATGTTCCATTATGCTGTGGGAGCAGAAAAGATTAACTACCAATTAGCTGTTGGTTGGTAGGTTTAAACTTTAAATGGTAGAGATGGGCTTGAGCTGCAGAATATGGATCTGCTACCCTTTACCTTCCCACTTCCAGGTTTGTTTGTTTTTTTAATTATTCCAGGTGTTGATTCAGTCCTTTTATTGAAATAGATCATACTTGTATCATTTGGATTGAAGTTCATTTCCAGATTTCAGAACTGCCTACAACAAAACCACAATTCAAGGGTGTTTGCTTCAGGTTTCCATTTCAGGTCCATCCATTTCTTCTCTGTAAACAACTTTGAATGCTGCAATTAGGGCAATTTAGTGTATTGCTATTTTCCAAGCACCTGGTATTGGGTTTGTATAGTTACACATCACTACTAAAGTATTGTACAGGAGTAGTTGGATGATGTGAATGCAAAATCTCCTTTTTAAATATAGCATTTAAAAATATCTAATTAGTTACAATTCAATTATATCATAAATGTTAGTAATTACTACAGTTATACCTTCTATTCTAACTCCTGCTCATCACTTGCTGCTTTGGGCTGACATGTACTGTCAGATGGAGAGCTTGATCTGAAATCAGGCCTCCAGTATCTGTGTGGAGGAGCAATCTACAGTTTGATTTGCCGAAGGCAGCTTCTGATCTAACAGCTTTCGGGCAGAGACCTTGAAGCTAATTCATTTTTCAAATAAGGTTTCAGTTCTATGGCCCTGATCCTCAGCTGATGTGAAGCTAAAATATATAATGAAAAATAGGTTATGTAGGTCCAATTTCTTATTAGAATGTTTAATTGGAGATGTGTCAAAGTTAAATTTGCTGTCATAATTACTAAAGTTTAGGTTAACAGCAAAGTTTTTGATGTTTGCCCAAAATAAACTGAAAACAGGAAAAAAAACTACACTTTAAATGTCTCTTGATTTAACTTGTTTTGATCATGTAGTTATGTGCATGAATATTTATCCAGTGATTACTCAATCCATGGAGATTATAAAACATGATTACTTCCTAATTGAGCTCTAATTTGACTACTTTATATCTTTTTCAGTTGTTTTGATAATCATAAACAATAAAGCAAAGAATGCTTGAATCATTCTATTTGTCCAAGGGCATGGGTTTCAAGGTGAGACTTTTTTTCACCTAATCTATTTGAAAAAATAAACAAACTAAACATGGGCATTTTAAAGCACATAAACAAAGTACACATTTGCTCTTGTGCCATTTCTCTTAAAGCTGGCATCATTTGCAATATAAATGCTTCAGACGCCAGACTAGGAGTTTAAATAATAATGGACAATCTAACAGCATTTCTTAAAGCACCTAGTTTTCTTTCCTTTGTGATCTCTCATCCAAAGGCTGACAAAGCCTAACTGCTTACATTGCAAGAACTGATGAGATGAAAGCACAAGATGTTATGGTTATGAGAAAGTAGGTAGCGGAGAGTCTGAAAAAAAAATCTGCCCAATAAAGCAAAAATTATATGTTTCTTCTTAATATTTTGGCACATCCTCTCTCTTTGCCTTCCATCCCTTTAAAGTTATTTCTGTTTGAAAAGGATTCTTTATTTTACATAGAAGAAAAGATGGGAAACACTGGTCGAGAAAGTACTAGTGCATTCTGAGAGTACAGCAAGTAAAGATAACAATGCACCCATTTGTACTAACCACTTTTACTGTGATGAGACCATATCTTGGTGTACATACAAATATTTCACATTCCAAAGCATTTTTTTTTTTCAATCTCTTCTGCTGGCTTCTTTTCTTCTCGCTTTGAATGCTGCCCAGGAAGACTTTTTGTATTGATTGTTTAGAGGAAAAGTATGTACTGTGTCCTTGTCTCTTGGCTCCAACATTAATGTTGCATTATCAACATATTGCCAGACTGGTCCAGCTAGTGCAGCAACAATGGAAATCTGCCATCTGGATATTTTTCCATGTCTTCTGGAGACAACCGTTGTGACCTAGTACACAGAGAGAAGAGCTGTTACCACCATAGTTATAATTACCAACACACAGAATAGAGCTGCAGTTACAAACCACAGACTCACAAAAGAAGCAACCTCTTCCCACCAAGACAATTAGTGTATCCTCTAGCCATAATATTTAGAAAAGGAGGTTGGTTTGTTTTTTCTCTTCCATAGCAATGCCTTTTGCTTCTGATTATGAATGAATAAATTTGATTTTTAAGGGAACATATGCAGATTTTTGGCCACTTCTATAAATGTACAACTTAGTTAATGACTGACTTAGCTAATGTTGAGACTCATTTGGCTAATAGTCATTGTAGTTAATCTATCCAGTAGTAGAATTATTGCCTCACCATAAGTTAACTTTACTGAGTGTAGTAAATTAATTGTGAGGCATTTCACTTTTCCTGTAAACGAGATGCTGTTCACACACTTTGTACACATATGACATGATTTAGAATAAAAAAGGACAACATGAAAAAGGTGGTTGCTTAATAAGGACTCAGCTATTCACATTCCACCATTAGCAAATTAAAGACTACATGAATGGTCTTCTAATTTCAACCCTGCTTTCCCCACTTTTCTATACTAGTCATGTCTTTTATGTGTTGTATTGATACTTGACACTCAATTCTTTGTAAACAACTAATAAGCTATGAACTGATGTCAAAGATGAATCATTGGCTATCTGCATAGATAGTAAAGATGACTCATTTGCTTCTCACCATGAATTGGACTTCTGTTTGAGTTGCAGCTCTTTTTAGAAATTAACTGCAGTACCTAGGCTATTAATAGTGGCAGACTATTGATCCAGCTTTTCAGTTGCAGCTCTCACTGTTAGAAATTAAAGGCACTAGGGAGTTATATTTAATAGTTAGCTGATTGTTCACTGACACCTCCATAAAATAAAACTTGGGAACATTATTGGACATCAAAGCTATTATTTATTTAGGATGAATATTTTTATATCCTTTGATATGAAAGATGAGGGAAAATATTTCTCCTGTTCATTGATATAGACTGGTGAACTACCTTCCCTAAATCAAAAAAGTTATTCCCTAATTCCTGTCCTCTAAAGGATTTTAAAAAATAACAAAAACCTTAAAAAGGCAGCCCCTTAATTCAAGCATGGTAATACACACAAAACACTGAAGATATGTAACTCCAAGAGAGCATGTCACCAGTCTAGTTTGGGTGTAATTAAACAACTGGCAGGCATTGACCAGTCATGAATGAGATGCATTTAAAATGTGTATAATGTAAAAGTGACTATTCTCTTTTAATAAGGAAGAACAATCTTTGTGTGAATTTGCCAGCATGAGTGTTTTTCATTGTCACAATTAGCAGAAACAAAGGGGAGATCAATTTTATCTGAATGTCAGCATGGTGCAAAGAGGTGGGTTGTCCATTTTCCCTACTAGAGATAATCATATTCAGCCAAAAATATATTTAGGTTTCCTTTACATACATGGATGCCCACATGTATTTGCTGTTTTGACCAAAAAAAAATCTGTTTTCTACTGTAGCATTGTACAATTTTGAACCAAAATACTATGGGTGAAATTTTGGCAGCACTGAAGTCAATGGCAAAAAAATGCACTGATTTTCAATAAAGACAAAATTCCACCATATGGCTCAAATCCTGTATCTTACTGAAAGGAAATCTTTATGGAAGTCAATAGGAATTTTGAAAAGTTCCTACCTCTTTGGCCCTAAAAACAGAAAGAAGAATGATTGTAATTTTATCTGTCCTCCTATCCAAGTAAATTAAACAACCAAATATTGACAGAGTAATAGAACTATGAGCAACAAGAAATATGGGCACATATGTAGTCTAAACAATGGCTTGTTGAAGTCAATGGAAAGCCTCCCATTGACTTTATGGATATGATCCAATACCCACTAAAGAACAGATTTGCCAGACTTTATTACTTTGATAGAAATATACAGTTAGTAGATGAAAGGAAAGTTGCATATAAGATATTTAATGTTTAATGTATACCATTTGGTAATATTTCTCTCAATTATTTTAATTAGGAATGGAAATCAACATAAAGCTAGGTGGTCTAAAAACTATCTGCTGCATTATGAATAAAGGATGTGGCAGTGGGGATTTAAAATGTGCATTGTTTTGAAGATTCTGCGATTCTCCAATGAATTCTTCATTAATGAGTGAAAATACATTTCATGCATGAAAATCTATTGCAAAGGTTGCAGGAGGGCAACTAAATGGCACTCAAATATAACTATATTTATTTTTTTGCCCATCAGAACACTGTATTCTCTTAACTTTCAGGGTACAGAGCAGGTTTAAGATTAGCAGCTGTGTTAGTTTGTATCCGTAAACAAGACAGGGAAGACTTTGTAGCACCTTAGAGACTAACTATTTATACACAGAGAAAGCAAAAAAAAAAAAAAAAGGTTGTACATTAGAATGCCAATTCTAAGAGGCTGTTTAATTACCTTTTGAAATGGATATCTGTGTCTGACAGGAGGGAAATGCAATCAGTTAGTGTAATGAGCGAACCATTCGCAAGTTCTATTTAGTCCTTGGTTAATTGTGTCCAATTTGAAAATTAATTCCAGTTCCTCAGTTTCTCATTGGAGTCTGTTTCGGAAGTTTTTCTGTTTCAGAACTGATACCATCAAGTCTACAAAAAGACTGATTCTGCATGGACTCCACCTGAAGGTCGAAACAGCAGACTGGACTTCTACGTAGATTGCTTCCACCACTGTGCACGAGCTGAAATTGTTCAAAAGCAGCATCACTTGCCCCATAACCTCAGCTGTGCTGAACACACTACCATCCACAGCCTCAGGAGCAACTCTGACATCATAATCAAAAAGGCTGACAAAGGAGGTGCTGTTGTCATCATGAATAAGTTGGAATACAAACAAGAGGCTGCTAGACAGCTCTCTAACTCCACATTCTACAGGCCATTATCCTCTGATCCCACTGAGAATTACCAAAAGAAACTACACCATCTGCTCAAGAAACTCCCTGAAAAAGCACAGGAACAGATCTATACAGACACATGCCTAGAACCCCAACCAGGGACATTCTATTTACTACCCAAGATCCACAAACCTGGAAATCCTGGACACCCCATCGTCTCATGCATTGGCACCCTAACTGCAGGATTATCTGGCTATGTGGACTCTCTCCTCAGGCCCTATGCTATCAGCGCTCCCAGCTATATTCGAGACACCACTGATTTCTTGAGGAAACTACAATCCATTGGTGATCTTCCAGAAAACACCATCCTGGCCACTATGGATGTAGAAGCCCTCTACACCAACATTCCACACAAAGATGGACTATGAGCTATCAAGAACAGTATCCCTGACACTGTCATAGCAAACCTGGTGGTTGAACTTTGTGACTTTGTCCTCACCCACCACTATTTCACATTTGGAGACAATATATACCTTCAAGTCAGTGGAACTGCTATGGGTACCCGCATGGCCCCACAATATGCTAACATTTTTATGGCAGACTAAACTCTCGTTCCCTAATGCCCCTACTCTACTTGCGGTATATTGATGACATCTTCATCATCTGGACCCATGGAAAAGAAGCCCTTGAGGAATTCCACCATGATTTCAACAATTTCCATCCCACCATCACCCTCAGCCTGGACCAGTCCACACAAGCGGTCCATTTCCTAGACACAACTGTGCTAATAAATGATGGGCACATACAAACCATCCTATACCATAAACCTACTGACTGCTACACTTACCTACATGCCTCCAGCTTCCATCCAGGACACACCACTCGATCCATTGTCTACAGTCAAGCTCTAAGATACAACCGCATTTGCTCCAATCCCTCAGACAGAGACAAGCACCTACAAGATCTCTACCAAGCATTCTTAAAACTACAATACCCACCTGGGGAAGTGAAAAAACAGATTGACAGAGCCAGAAGAGTACCCAGAAGCCACCTACTACAGAACTGGCCCAACAAAGACAAAAGCAGAACACCATTAGCCGTCACCTTCACCCCCCACTTAAGCCTCTCCAATGAATCATCAAAGACCTACAACCTATCCTGAAAGATCCCTCACTCTCACAGATCTTGGGAGACAGACCAGTCCTTGCTTACAGACAGCCCCCCAACCTGAAACAAATACTCACCAGCAACCGCACACCACACATCAAACATACTAACCCAGGTACCTATCCTTGTAACAAAGCCTGATGCCAACTCTGTCCTCATATCCATTCAACTGACAACATCATAGGACCTAACCACATCAGCCACACCATCAGAGGCTCATTCACCTGCACATTGACCAATGTGATATATGCCATCATGTGCCAGCAATGCCCCTCTGCTATGTACATTGGCCAAACCGGCCAGTCTCTACGCAAAAGAATAAATGGACACAAATCTGACATCAGGAATTATAACATTCAAAAACCACTAGGAGAACACTTCAATCTTCCTGGCCATTCCATTAAAGACTTGATGGTGTCAGTTCTGAAACAGAAAAACTTCCAAAACAGATTCCAACAAGAAACTGAGGAACTGGAATTAATTTTCAAATTGGACACAGTTAACCAAGGACTAAATAGAACTTGCAAATGGTTTGCTCATTACACTAATTGATTGCATTTCCCTAGTTAATTTACCTTCAATAGTTGTATCTCTCCTGTCAGACACAGATATCCGTTTCAAAAGGTATTTTTTTCTCCTGCTGATAATGGCCCATCCAAATTAAACAGCCTCTTAGAATTGGTATGCTAATGTACAACCTTTTTTTTTCTCCTTTGTGTGTGTACAAACACATCTTACTTCTGTTCCATTCTATGCATCTGATGAAGTGGGCTATAGCCCACAAACGCTTATACTGAAATAAACTGGTTAGTCTCTAAGGTGCTACAAAGTGTTTCTCATCTTATTTAAGGGTACAGAGCAGTATTTCTCAGTGGCTGGCTTCTGAGATCTCCCTGACATAGTTTACGAAGGCAGCAAGCAAGTCCGTGGTATCAAAAAAAATTTGACAAACACTGCTTTCATTACTTCAGTGGGAGCTGCAGTTGTCTGTATCTCTGAAAATAAGGCCATCAATTCTTTGACCAAAAGAAGGCCACTTTGGAACTCAGGAGGGGTATTTGTGGGCTATGTAATCAAATGAAGTATAATTACATTACGTACTATGTGTTTTTGCCAGAACCACCCTTACCATATCTGGCACTCATACTGCAAAAGTCCTTAACACAGGGATCAAAAACACAATCAGGGTATGTCTCTACCAGCAAAAAACAAACAAACAAAAAAAGCCTCTCAGATGTTAGTATCAAATCCTGGGTGGGTCAATTGTCTTAGGCAGAACTAGGGGTGGGGGCTTAAAAATAACAGTGTAGATGTCTGAGCTCACACTGAAACCTGGGTTCTGAGACCCACCCTGCTCACCATGTTTCAGAGCCCAGCTAAAGCCTGAGCCGGGATGTCTATGCTGCTATTTTAAGCCCTGTAATGTGAGCCCAAATGAGTAGATCCAGTCACAGAGACTCACTGCTGTGGATCATTTTCTGATAGGTAGACATACTCTTAATCTCCCTTCTTTAAACCCTTAGAAAATGGTGGAGAAAATATGCTCTTACACCAGGAAAAGTATTAACCACTTAAGACATGCATTGTTTAATGTACCAATTTCAAACACATTTAGGCATAATCCTGCATTCGTTGCATGCACAATACTTCCATTAACTCGTATAACTACAGTAGGACTACTCATGTGGTGCACTTAAGCACAGGAAAAGTATTTTGGTGTCATTCAGGATAAAAGGCACTATATAAATGTAAGGTATTGTTTTATATGGGAGTGGGGGAAGAGGAAAGAGCTTCAAATTTAACAGGTGAATTATAAAAAATACCTAGTTAACTTTATGGCCATTAATAATAGCTATTCCAGATAAGATCAAAAGTATAAAATGAATTGTCTTATTCTGTAGATTGTGAAATGATAGAACCTAAGAGTTAGGAAAAAATTATTCCCTCAGCTACTGTATTGGAATCCTGCTACATTCATTATGAGTGTCAGTTTTCTTGTTGCTATTGTTGTTTCCTTAATCTTCCGTTGAATCAGCAGATAATGTTATTGCTGTGTATATTAGAGTAATATCTCTGGGATTACAAGGCATGAATAGTCTTCTTAACAGACTAACTTAAAAAATATGGCATGTCAGGAACAATATTGTCTTTCACTTTGAAAAAAATAGTTTTATTTTTTATTAGCAACCTGCATTTGAGACTCTAGTTCAGTTCCACATGAAGCATAGGATGCTACATAGAACAATATGTCTGATCCAGCAGAACAACTGTAATATTTTTATGGGACAAATTCTGCTGTCCTTATTCAGGCAAAACTCCAAAAGAGAACATAAATAAATAAAGTTTAGAGAGAACTTTACAAAAAGCCACCTTCATTGTTTTTATCATGTTCTTTCCTTTCCCTTTTTTTTGGCAGTGTGTGTCAGGATGCAGACTGCCTGTTGTAAACACGCCTTTCAGAAAGCCGTGTTCCACTTATTATAATTAAAAAAAAATCTATATATTAGGAAGGTATAAATACTTTATTGTGAAATATATTCTAAATATAGTAAATATTTCAGTATGGTTTTTTGCTGTTCAGGTATTAAGGTGCTAAATAAAAATTAATATAACCGTTTAGTTTCCAACGTATTGCTCAGCAGAGAGAGAGCTGAATTTGTTGTGGTTGGGGATAGAGAAGCACCTGAGGAATGACAATAATGTCATTAGCTCATTGTTAAACACACAGAAGACAGATATTAGTCACATTGCTTCGTGCACTACTGAAGGTGCTCTGGCAATGAGCACAGTAGAAGAATGTATTTAGAATGGAGTAGAACAGAATGTCTTGGAGACTTGAGTTTGGAAATATGAATCTCCAAATAAACATTGTTGTTTGTTTGAAATTCTTGGTGCTTATCCAAACATTTAGAGTTAGTAAACCTAACATTTAGGTTTACTAACTCTAAATGTTAACCTTGTGCAATTGGAGAAAATTGGAAAGTCAGGGAGAAAGAGCATACAGTTGTTCTTGTGTTGATTGGTAGGCTTTTATTTTGGAAGCATTTTTATTTTGAGATGACCCATTTTTTAACCTGTGTAATTCCCTGAGAAGCATTCCACAGTCATTTTTGTTTTTATTAGATCTTCTTGGCTGACTGGATCAAATATTTCCTAGATCTGTTGTGCTTTTACCTTTTTCTTGCTGCCCCAGCTATTCTTTCCCTTATACCCACACCTAAATACACTTAACTTTTCTACTCACTTTACATTTTCCTGCAAAAAGATGCTAAGGTGAGGAGTACAATGATGCTTTCCCTCTTACGTCCAGCTTGGAGAGGGCCCTTCTTGCTGCTCTCTGAGGGCCTGACCCAAAACCCATTGAAATTAAAGCAAAGATTTTCAGTGACTTCAGTGAGACTTGGATCAGGCCCTGAGTGCTTAGTTACTACAATATATAATACTTACCACAAACTCTTCAACAGCACTACTGACAGACCCATCCTTTTTCCTGCTGTACATTCTCTCACCTACCTTGAGAACTCTTGGTAAACTCACCCTGAAAGAGTTTACCAAAAAATCACCCTGGTTTAACCAGGAGATCTTCACTTATCTAAAATTTAAAGAAGAGTCCTACAAAAAGTGGAAACTCAGTCATATCACAAAGGATGACTATAAAAAGTAACACAAGTATGTAGGGACAAAAATAGAAAGGCCAAGGCACAAACAAGGGAGATCAAACTAGGTAGAGACATAAAGGGTAACAAGTAAACATTCTACAAATACATTAAAAGCAAGAGGAAAACCAAGGACAGAATAGGCCTATTACTCAATGAGGGGGGAAAGACAATAACAAAGTGTGAAAATGGCAGAGGTGCTTAGTGATTTCTTTGTTTCAGGTTTCACCAAGAAGGTTGGTGGCAATTGGACATTTAACACAGTGAATGCCAGTGAAAATGAGGTAGGATCAGAGTCTAAAACAGGGGAAAAAACAAGTGAAAAATGACTTAGATAAGTAAGATGTCTTTAAATCACCAGGGCCTGATGAAAGGCATCCTAGAATCTCAAGAAGCTGATTGAGGAGATATCCAAGCCATTAGCAATTATCTTTGAAAAGTCATGAAAGATGGGAAAACAGCAAATATAGTGCCCATCTGTAAAAAGGGAAATAAGGACAACCCAAGGAATTATAGGCCAGTAATCTTAACTTCTGTACCTGGAAAGATAATAGACCTAATAATTAAGAAATTAATTTGCAAACACCTAGAAGATAATGAGGTGATAAGTAACAGCATGGATTTGTCAAGAACAAATCATGTCAAACCAACTGATAGCTTTCTTTGACAAGATAACAAGCGTTATGGATGGGGGAGGGGAAGTGGTAAATGTGATATATCTTGACTTTAGTAAGGCTTTTGATACTGTCTCACATGACCATCTCATAAACAAACTAGGAAAATACAACCTAGATGGAGCTACCTATAAGGTAGGTGCAAAACTGGATGGAAAATCGTTCCCAGAGAGTAGTTATCAGTGGTTCACAGGCATGCTGGAAGGGCGTAATGAGTGGGATCCCACAGGGATCAGTTCTTGGTCTGGTTCTGTTCAATATCTTCATCAATGATTTAGATAATGGCATAGAGAGTACACTTATAAAGTTTGCAGACGATACGAAGCTGGGAGGGGTTGCAAGTGATTTGGAGAGTAGGATTAAAATTCAAAATGATCTGGACAAACTGAAGAAACAGTCTGAAGTAAATAGGATAAAATTCAGTAAGGACAAATGTGAAATACTCCATGTAGGAAGGAACAATCAGTTGCACACATACAAAATGGGGAAAGACTGGGAAGAAGTATTGCAGAAGGGATCTAAGGGTCATAGTGGATCACAAGCTAAATATGAGTCAACAGTGCAACACTGTAGCAAAAAAAGCAAACATCATTCTGGGATGTAGTAGCAGGAGTATTGTAAGCAAGACACGAGAAGTAATTCTTCCACTCTACTCCATGCTGATTAGACCTCATCTGAAGTATTGTGTCCAGTTCTAGGTGCCACATTTCACGAAAGGTGTGGACAAATTGGAGAAGGTTCAGAGAGGAGCAACAAAAATGATTAAAGGTCTAGAAAACATGACCTATGATGGAAGTCAGAAAGAATTGGGTTCATTTAGTCTGGAGAAGTGACGACTGAGAAGGGATATGATAACAGTTTTCAACTACATAAAGGGTTGTTACAAGGAGGGAGAAAAAAATGTTCTTAACCTCTGAGGATAGGACAAGAAGCAATGAGCTTAAATTGCAGCAAAGGCAGTTTAGGTTGGACATTAGGAAAAACTTCCCAACCTAGGGAGGTTGTGGAATCTCCATCACTGGGGATTTTTAAGAGCAGGTTGGACAAACACCTGTCAGAGATGGTCTAGATAATACTTAGTCCTGCCTTGAGAGAGAGGGATTGGACTAAATGACCTCTCAGAGTCCCTTCCAGTCCTATCATTCTATGATAAATTGTTCCAATGGTTAATTACCCTCACTGTTTAAATAAAAAATTCTGATGCACAACATGTTTGTTCTGGTCTCTTTTGTTACACTGAGATGAAGATTTACTAATGTGGCTACCAGCTGCACTGAAGTATATTTATAAACATACTGTGCACAACAGTCCACTTCCTGTAATGAGCAAAATATTTGGCTTGAAGAATATTGTGGAAAAAAATTGCTACTCATGCAGAGAAAGCAAGCTGCATATTGTGTAAGCAAAGAGTGATTGAGATTACTGAGGTTCAAGTCCCTTTTCTAGGAGATTTGTAGACAACTTTGGCAGACAAAGAACATAAAAGCCAACATTCAGACTCTCTCAAACAAGGTAATGTAAATGTGGGTTGTTTGCAGACATTGTGGAAAAAAGGCCTTTGTTAGAGCTACAGTATTCCTGTGTTTACTCTCTGATGTCTCTGTGCATACATTACTGACATCTGTGACAGGCTAGCATTTTGTTAAAATGGGAAACATGAATCTTAATGTTTCTCTTCCATATTTACATAATTAATGGTCAAACATCATGACTTGGACAGTTTAACAATCCATTTTGTCATACAATCATTAATTTGAAAGCATTTTTGTTTTTAGGTGAAACTGACATGTCATTTTTGTCAAAAGAGCTGATGGTCACAAGAGGAGGGAAGCTTTACCTTGATCTAGTCCAAAATCTAGGTATTATTTTGCGATGTGTGAAGTTTGCTTAGTTGTGTGCTATGTTTGACTTTTAAGTAAGGCCTTCCCAAACTTCACTTTGACATCAGCTTGCCATCTGTCTTGGTTTTAGTGAACAGTCATACATTTGAATTCAGTGTCCTTCATCCCACAGTCTCTGGGCAATACTTACACAGCAGAAGTTGTCTCACTGTGCATGTAAGTAAAAAACTTGGGGTAGCAGAGGGAACATTTTGTAGTGGCGGTGAGAAGAGATTTAAGATTAGCAGTTGATGCCTTCTCTTTTCCTGATTCCCACCCCCATTCCAAGAGTCAGTAAAAGTGACCATTTGCAAGATGTTTACACCACATTTGAGATTTCCAGAAAGTTTTAACCAAGGGCATAGCATTTGTGCTACTTATTTGTTTGGCACACAATTTGTCTGTCTGGCAATCTTTATTTTCTCATTTCTCAGCGAGGTGGTGCTTTGGCTAAAGAGAAATGTGAATAGTGGTTTTCATAATTTCTGCAATATTTCAGACAGAATGATTGCAGACAGATTTTGTGTGTACTGAAGACCAAGTTTTACTGGTGAAATGCTCAGCTTGCATAAAGAACTACATCACAACTAGCAACAAGTATTTCTCTAAAATCTTTAAAGCTTTATTAAAAAGAGCTTGTAAAACTACCTGTCATATACCGTCTAGTGATTCCCAATGACTCAGGGTCCCTTCCATTAAGAATCTTGCTCACTTTCAATAATACTTAATGAAATTTTTGTATAAAACAGCCTCTTTTTCTTTTTAATTAAGTGAGTTATCTAGTTTCTTTATATCAGGGTGTCTTACTATTATTGTGTAAATACCTCAGCCAATCTATTTGACAAAGGACTACGTTAATGACTATTTTGAAAGAGGTACACATACTGTTGTGTGAATAGAGATTTGAGACATCTGGCACGAAGAGTGACCTCATTTAAAATGTTTGTACTGTCCTGAAAGTTTCTCTTGGTTTCATGGATATTTCCTATACAATTGTAATGGTGAACTGTTTTGATGAAGTGGGTCTTAGCCCATGAAAGTTTATGATCCCTAAGATCTGTTAGTCTATAAGGTGCTACAAGACTCTTTGTTGTTTTTAAAAAAGCCTCCCAGTCGCCAGTTTAAGGTGGGACTAACAAATCTAAGAAGCCACCCTAACAGCACACTCGCTGAATCCAGATTTTGTATGTCTTGCATTTATTCTGGATATTATCCCTGAGGGCAATAACTCCAGCATGTATTTTGGAGTAAGTGTCTGTGCACTGATGCCAGCAAATAAGAAATAGAGTTTGAAGGGAATATTATCAGCCATTTTTGATCTCTAAAATTATCCTTTTTTCTGCTTCAGTGTGTTGAGATATTATAAATACAGTAAGCTAAATGATGGGGTGCACCACAAATCATCAATATAGTACTTACTTATGTTCTAAGCACTATAAGCATCTAAGCACTACATTCAAAAGTCCAGCCTGCCCAGATACTCTTAGCACATGCTTTTGTAAATAGAATTACCTTGGTTAATATAGAAAGTTTTTGGGCTTTACACAGAATTCATATTAATGAACAGTTATGCTATTCTTTATTCTTTACCTTGTATATCCTCTAAAAATGGACATCTAGTGGATTTGCTATATTTTTGTATAATAAGACTTAACAGCATAGTGGATGTGCAAAGAACAGACTAGCGTAGGCAGGTATGGCGGATCCTTGTTCATATCCTTAGCAATATCTGATGGCTCAGGAAGGACTGAGATTCCAATTATATAGTAACTTACCTATTTGCACTTTTAGATGAATCCAGTAATTTTTTTTCTTTCCATATATGCATGTAACCCTCAGAGAACAATTTAGATTTTTTTTGTGTAGAAACCCTAAACAGAGAAGCATAGACTGGGCCATAGTCTCATTTGCACTAAAGGTTCTGTATATAGTTTGGGTAGAGAAAGGGGGCCTTTAATTATATTTACAACCAGTTTAATGCCTTTTTGCATTTCTCAAACTGGCTTACTATGGTTCACATTGTGGGAGGAGCTTTCAAAAAATTTTGTAAGATTATAGATGGAGAGAAGATTTCATAGAATCGTAGGACAGGAAGGGACTTTGAGAAGTCTTTTAGTCCAGTCCTTTGCACTCAAGGCAGGACTAAGTATTAACTAGATCAACCCTGACAGCTGTTTGGAGATTTTTAAGAGCAGGTTTGACAATGATAGAGATTCCACAACCTTCCTAGGCAATTTATTCTAGTATATAACCATCCTGACAGAAAGTTTTCCAAAGGTCCAACCTAACTTCCCTGCTGCAATTTAAGCCCATTGCTTCTTGTCCTATCCTATATGTCCTATAATGTGGCTTTTGATTTGAATTTAAAAAAATATTGGCTTCAGTTTCTGTGAATGCTCTAGTGAATAGTTTTACTGGAGGGAGTTTTCATAGAAACAGCAAATATTAAGCAAATATTGGAGAATATTCACAGTGAACTTGCAAGTCCTAATGTGTGATTGCACTGGAGAACTCCATACAAGTTCTCATGCAGTCAGGGAGTAGACATATACCATGTAATCTATTATATATGCCAGTCAAAATATTAGTTTGAAAGTATTTATGGAAATACATACCTTTATATCTTAAATGGGTTGCATCTTGATGGCTTTAAAATTATTTTTTTCTTTATCAAGATGAAGATTCTAGAAGATAAGCTGTTTGTTTTATCGCCCAGTTCCAAAATAGAAGAATTACTGCAAATTGTCTTTTCTGAAAGAAAAATAATGCCATGGGTGATAAATTCCTATTAATTTTTAATGTTACAGATGGATTAATGTTGCATGACTGATTATGGAAAAAGAACCCTCGCAATTAGCTAATTTCATATTTTTGAGTTAAACTTTCTGTAAAGTGGTGACAAAATGTCATCTCAAGACTCTTTCACCTGGATAAGACTATGCCAGCTTCTGCAAAACTGGTCTCGTGTGTCCAGAATTTTGATACTTTGGGGGAGTCACAAACAATCTCTGAGGTATACAAAAATTTTCCATATTAAGACTAACTCAAAATCACTTAATTCAAACCTGATTGGACCATGTTGCATGGGTCTGAGGTAGGCATCATACTTGATTTGTTCCAAGACCTTGAAGGAAGACTTGACAAGTCAGAGTAAGTGACGTTTGAAAGCCATAAGAATCTAGGGTAAGGGTGAGAGGGCTAGCCTTTTAAGTCAACAACTCACAAAAGGGAAAAATAATTTTCCAGAATCCCCAAGACTGATTACCTGAGGGAGAGAAAGTCACACAATCAACAGCCAGGCCATCTTTGACCAATCTCTCTCCCTGCACCCAGAGAGGGCCTGGTAGGAAGGAGCCCTGTGCATTACTGTTTGGCTCCTTGACTGCACTTCTAGCTCATATTCTATGAGTGTCTGGAAATCTGAAAGAGCTAAAGTGTTTGCAAATACCTGTTACCTTGTGTATTTTTCTTTCTTCTATTTTTGTCTCACGTTTATATAGGGTAAGAAACATCCCACCCTATATTTATCTTTATTTTTATTATGTGCAAGTGAGAGTCTAGCTGTGGGCATACATGTGTGTGTAAGCACTTCCATAAAGTCCAGGTGAGTAAGAGGGCTGCCAGAAAAGTTCCTCAGATAAACAGCACTAAATATTATTTCCTAAAATTATGCAGTGTTCTGTGTTTAAAAGTCCAGAGAGACTTCAGGTTGTCACCTGTTACTTCTGATAAATAAAAAGTAATTTGACTACTCTTATCAAAAAAGTTCTGCCAAAGTTTGGACTATAATTGCAGTGGGCCTGGGGGAGGGAAAGGGATGGAGGATGAAGAAGAAGGAGTCACCCATCACATAAGAATGGAAATCTAGGGTTCTGAGGTTGTGGCTTAGACATTTAAAAGATTTAACCATTCAAAATATAGATTTGATTAACTGGGAGAAATATTTAGTTGGGATTTAGGGCAAATGGACAATCACTTCCTTAAAATCCTCTTTGGAATTTCTGAAGATTGGCTATGTTTAGTATTTGATTTAATTCTAATCCAGTATTGAGTTATTTGTTGATTTATTACATTGATTTGATAGCTGTATTTGTTTACCTTATGTTAAATATTTTTAATAATAGCTTAGCTTTGGTGATATGTCTTCTCAATTTTATTGTTAAGTGGCCTTAATTAAATTTATAAAAAGACATTTATACTTCTTAAAATAGCAATGTGCCTTGCAAGCCAGTCCACCTAAAGCCTGATGAGCTCCTCTTAACTAGTTTTCAGTTCTCACACTAACCAGTATAGAATTGTTCATGTGACCAGTACAGACCAAGAATTAGTCACCAAAACTATTCCATGGAAATCTTCTTAAAAACAAATTAGAGAATCATAAGATGATCAGAGACCAGTGATGAGCTGAAATTATTTGTTTGTCCTGGTGAAAAAGAGAGAATATGTATCTGATGTACAATAATGGAGGACTGAAGAAGACTCATGAGGGACATCCCTCTTACCATATTCTAAGGAGATACTGCACTCTGAAGTGCACAGAGGGTTTAGGACAGACAAACCAACTTTGGTAAGAGAGAACCTGAATCTAAGCCAGAGCCTGAAATTCAGACTGAACTTTGAGGTATCCATGTGAAGTTCATGAAGATGTGATAATTTGTTTTTCTTGAAATGTCTGAGATTTTTACCAGCTATGATGTTACTTGCGTTTTGAACAAAATACCAGGAAAAGGAAACCACTGAATCTCTCAAAATAGGAAAGATGATGAGGCACTCAGGCTTAGACTGCTGTACAAATGCTGTACAAACTTATGAAGGCATAACTATGCTGATTAGAAGCTAAGGAGGGAGAGAAATAATTCCCCCAGCCGATATAACTATGCCGGCAACATCCCCAGCGTGGATGCAGGTATGCTGACAGAAGAATACTTCTATCAGTTTAGAAAATGTCACTTATGGAGGTGGTTTAGCTGTGCTGACCGAAAGAGTTAGGGGGCTTTACTGGTATAGATATTCTAGTAAAGGTTCTGTAGCATAGACAAGCCTTTATTTCAGTTTTCTACTGCATTTATTCTGCAGCCTTGCCTTTCTTGGAAAGAGAGGGGAAGTGATTCTCTGGGTGATGTGGACATCAGCATGGAATCACATTTACTTGCCACAACTATGTTTAAGTAGTGTAAACTAATTGGGGATATTTAAACGCTTTTCTGTACCTTTTCAGGTTTTTCATATTTTAAATGCTGAAGTACTTACAGCAGCATACCTATTGGCAAGGTTTTGGATACTAGAAACATTAGATTCTAATTATCTTCTGAATGGAACATTTTAACACTTCTGAAAGTTAAAAAGGAAGTGATGAGAACATTAAGGTGCTTGTTAAGCTTGAAAAGGAAGGGAAAACAAAAAACACAGTGTCAGTGCTATAAGGAGAACTCCAGGATGCTATTAAACAGCCATTCTGACTCACTAGCTGAGATACTTTCCTTTGCAGTCACATTATAAAGCATGAATAGTTTTGGGGTGATGTGAAATGTTGGGTTGAAGGAATCTTGACACAGATCCAGAGAACATTTAAGAATCTAGTAAAACAATGGAACTTTGTTTTCAAGCAAATAAGAATTGAGCTTTTTCATGACTCTCATGCTGGAGTGAAACTATAAGTGCGACTTTTGAACTATCTTAGCTGGGTTTACCCTTCCAACATTTTTCCCCCATTGTTTTTGCAACTTAGGAAACAGGACCTGACCTCTTAATCATGAGAAACTAGCTTTGTTCTGCTCACTAAGATAAGAAGATGTAAAAATATTTATTTCAGGAACTCTTACTCTAAATACTATTTTTCAGCTGTTTTATGAACATTATTGGTTTTGATACTGAATTCCAGATGTGGCTGGCAGAAGTTCTATCCTAAACCTAGCAGACATGTTACATTGTCTATTCTAGTCTATTTTGAAAATAATAGTCAGTGGACCCTCTCCTTCCTTGTCTAATTAGAGGCATCCCTAATACATTCTGTGAGCACTGCAGGGTCTGACCAAATTTATTTGCAGTTGTTGATCATCCATCCTTCATTTGGCAGTGCATTCGATCATCTTCCCATCATGACTTGTGAATTGTAACCTAGAGTAATAGCATAGGATGCTGCCCAGTGTCTTCAGTGTTATAATCCTAGTTCTTTTTCCTCCACTGAACTGTAATGCTACTGACAACATTTCCTTAATTGCTCATTGTTGTGTGTGTGTATGTGAGAAACAAAAGTCAGCGTTGGTACCACTACATGAGTACAAAATAAAAACGTATCCTGCTAAGCTTCCTTTCCAAAACTCACATTGAAATCAATGGGAGTCTTGAAGAAAATCAATGGAAAGCTATAGCTCTGAAGTATGTAAAACAAATCAACCAGCAACTGTGTATAGAAGTAATCTGAGTAATCTTTCCATGCTGATTAAAGCTCACTTTTCCCTGTCATTAGCTAAGAATTAAATGGCACTTCTATGCCATTAGAATTGTCACTAGGCCAAACACTGCTCTCTCTTTACCCACTATAGTCATTTATAATAAATCACTCTGGTTTTGTATATTTCTGGTATTTTTTCATGTGAAATTTAAAGAATAACTATAATGGAACTGTTGTAGTGGAATATGGCATAAGAAACAGCTCTGTGTAATTGTTGTAAAGGAAAGGCTTGAGCTTTCTGAGACTCCACAGGTAGATATTGTGGAGGAAGAGAAAAGCTACCCATCAATGCTGTCTAAGTCTGATTTTCTGCCCACTGTCTTCAGTATTGCAAAGTCTGGGCATGAAGGGACATTGCAAAAGAAAGGACTGGAACCCTTTCAGCACTTTTCCATTAACCTGCTTTTCTGAAATGGGACAGTATGTAACCATGGTCTGTGATATGCTATACTTCAGACAGATCCAGAAGCATGTGTGGATGTCCTTCTCCATGTATGTAAGAGAAGGTCCTACATCAATGCCACTTTAACTGTTTCTGTTCCATTAACTGTCTGAAACCAGAATGGAGATGTTCAGGATCTTGGTAGTGAATAAGTGTATTTGGAGATGGTCTTTCTCCAAGCTAGTTTTTCTCTTTTCCCCCCCATTGTTATTAAATAGGGAATTAGCTACCTGGTGAAAGGTGGCTTGTGAGGTCTGTTAGGTCAAGAAGTAGTTTCTTGAAAACTGGTCAGACTGTTATGTGATGTTGCATACTTAAGGGTAAAGGGTAAGTTTCCTTAGTCAAAGATGAAGCTGACCATCAGTCAGCAGGAGTGTGTTTTACTAGCCATAAAGAGTATGGATCTGAATCATGGATGATGATTTGGATTTCTTTGAATTTCTCAAGATTCTTGCAATGTGAAAGAGTATTGTTCAGTGAAGAGGAGTTGTACTACTCATCCATGTTGCATATTAGCAAAGACATTACAGATGTGGGTGATTTTCTGCAAGAAGTAAGTTGATAGTTTCCTTACATTGAGAAGACCTGACTTCTGGGGTAGTATAGAGGCAGCAGTACAGTTTGATGAAATGGTTCTCTCATTCAGAAGAAAAAGCATCTCTTGACCTCTGCCACAACTGAGGTGAAGGGTTGTGGAAAAGCTCGTGTTGGAGTTCGTATGCCTCTGACCACATTTACTTCCAGTGTTGTTCAAGTCTCCTTTACCTGGTGTAGATCAGAGGACCATTAACCCTGTGGTTAAAGAGGGAGAAGGGCACATTTAGATGCCAATATGCCTTGTTAGTGTTGCATCATCTCTTTCGCTTAATGGCTCTTCACTTGCTTATGTTTTTTCACCAGATGTGCCCTAAGGATAAATCCCTGGTGATAGTCTTTCTGCTTTGAGTACCAGAGTGAGGATCTGATTGCTTCCCAAGTTCAAAAGTAACCACCAAAGTTTACTGTTTCATTTTTAATGTGTGAGCATATAAGATTCAAGTATTTTTCAAATACCAGAATGAAGACCGTTGTTGAGCCTCACCATTTTCTAGGTTCACTTACAGCAGGGAAATGTTCTATTTTTATACACGAATATATTTCACATGACATTTTATAAGTGGCAGAGAAAAAATAAAAGGAGATGAACATCATAATTGCTCTATTGAATCAGATCTGTGGTCCATGTACTATGTTCAACAATGGCCAGCACCAGGTTCTTCTAAAGAAAGGGGGTTAGAAACCCCAGAATGCCTATGAAGTTGGCCTAGAGAGGAGTCTTTTCTTGATCCCAGAAACGTGAGATTTTTATATCCCTTTTAAAACTTTTTCAGTAGTTGTTCTAGAACTTGGGACATTCTTTTTATCCATATAAAAGTCCAATCCATCTTTAAATCTTTCTTATTTCTTGAGAGAGGTGCGCTAGGTAATCCAAAACTAAAAGCTCAAGGTGCTTAAGAGCTCTGACTAGCATCCAAGTGCCATAAAAATGGCTGTGAGAGTTAGAGGCCATTGAATGCTCTGATATTTTTTCCAGTGTATCACAATTATGAGAACATCTGTTCTGAGTAATGTTGTGCTGATCCACTGTGAAAGTTCAGCATTCAGTGGCTTTTGATGTTTCTCATTTCTCCCTCATGGGGGGGTGATGGAATGGCTGGAACTTGGGCTAAGCTGTAAAGCACAGACAGACATCTATTTTCAAGACTTTGGAAAATGTTCTTTTTAAAAAAGCTGCCTAGCATTAGGCACATCTGTGTGACTTCAAATATCAGTGTGAATTTCTCTGTAGTTCTGTATTTCTAGATCACCAATTGAAAATGAGGCAAATGCACTTTACAGTTGCCAACAAAACAATTGTGAAGGAGCAAACATACTAAATTCATTGTAAAGATAGGGAGAAATACTGCAAAATACAAAAAGGAATAGGTTGCAAGAACAATTTTAACTCTGATCATCTCTCATTGTTCAGCCAACAGCACTGCCAGCAAATCACAGGTGTGTAGTACAAGCCTGATTAACCCAAGTCCATTTTAACTGAAGCTTGGCTACTTTCTCCGAGGTTGCACTGTACAAATGTTGAGCTCTATTTCTTTACATCTGGAGGTCAACTAAGAGTAAGGAGGCCAGTCACCTTGAAAGGTTGTGCTCTGGATTACTGAAGTCTAGAGCACTGTGAAGAGTGTGCCATCTGGCTTGGCAGGCTGGTTGGCTATAAAGATGCCACACTCCAATTAACATATGAAGAATTGAAAATGTTGGTGTAAAGGGATTTGATGATGGTTCATTGTCCATCATAAATCCATCCTCCATTTATGCTGGTGCACCTGTTACATATTAGAGAATTAGTTTTTAAAAATACCTTCAGAAATATGCAAGCAGAGGAAGGTCTGTGCTAGAGCTTTGTTAAACCGAGGTTTTGCAGTGATTGTGAAATATTTTGTTAGTTTATAACACACACAGATTTCCCAATCTAACTCAAGAGCTGAGTTGAAGGTTCAGACAAACTTAATGTCACAGCTCATTCAGGTGAAACTAAAAAATTGACCCAATTTTGTGTTGAAATTTTGGAAGCTGAATGTCATTATTTTAATTCAAAATCAGCCCCAGTTTGCTCCAACTGGAAGATGCCTGCCTGCTTCACAGTAGTAATGTACATATTATACATACAACCACACTGATGTAGTTGCAAGATTAGAACCTAAAGCTACTAATAGGCATAGTCCAATAAATACAAGAAGTAGCCAATTGAGTTGAGTGAATGTTAATACAGTTAGAGTTTGACTTTCTCTGCAAAGTAAGGATTCTTGGTGACCAGAGAGGGACTACACACATGCTTAAAGTTAAGCATGATGTCCTTAAGTGCTTTACAGAATCAGGACCAGAATGCTCAGAACTGTGTAATGCAGACCACTTTGTCTAAATGGGCCAGTGGAATGGGCACACCATTCCACTGGCCCATTAGTCATAAGAATGGCAACACTGAGTTAGACCAATGGTCTATCTAGCCCAGTACTCTGTCTTCCAACAGTAATTGGTGCCAGATGCTTCAGAGCAAGTGAACAGAACAAGGCAATTTATAAAGTGATCTGTCCATGGTCATCTAGTCCCAGCTTTTGGCAGTCAGAGATTTAAGGGACACTCAGAGCATTCTCTTGCATCTCTGACCATCTTGGCTAATAGCTGTTGATAAACTTATCCTCCATCCATTTTTCTAATTCTTTTTCCAACCCAGTTATACTTTTGGCCTTTGCAGCATCCCTTGACAATGAGTTCCACAGTCACCGTGAATCATGTGAAGTAATACTTCCTTATGTTTGTTTAAAACCTGATGCCTATTAATTGTCATTGGGTGATTCCTTGTTTGTGTGTTATGTGAAGGGGTAAATAACACTTCCTTATTCACTTTTTCTGTCCCACTCATGACTTTGCAGACCTCTATCATATACCACAGTCATCTCTTTTCCAAGCTGAACAATCATAATCTTTTTAATTTTTTCTCATATGGAAGCTGTTCCATATGCCTAATCATACTTTTTGCTCTTCTCTATATCTTTTCCAAATCTTACATATCGTGGGTTGTTGGAGTTTGTTTGTATGTTTGTTTGTATGTTTGTTTTTTGGGGGGGTTGAGATGGGGTGACCAGAACTACACACAGCATTCAAGTGTGGGTGTGCCATGGATTTATATAGTGGCATGATATTTTCTGTCTTATTAGCTATCCCATTCCTAATGTTCTGTTATCTTTTTTGACTAGATAAAAAAGTCTGCTGCACACTGAGTGGATATTTTCAAGGAACTCTCCACAATGACTCCAAGATCTCTTTTCTTGAGTGGTAACAAATAATTTAGCACCCATCATTTTGTATGTATAATTGGGATTATTTTTTCCAGTGTGCATTACTTTGCACTTATCAACACTGGATTTCATCTGCCATTTTGTTAGCCAATCACCCAGTTGTATGAGATTGTTACATTAGCTAACCACCAGTCATCTGGTACAGAGGCTTATGTAATCGATAGATTACATTCCACAATAGTAGTTCTGCAATTTCACATTTGAGTTTCTTGAGAAACATAATCTAGTCCTGATGACTTATTACTGTTTTTTAATTTAATTAATTCATCAATTTGTCCAAAACCTCCTGTATTCACACTTCAGTCTGAAACAGTTGCTCAGACTTCTCACCATGGTTCAGATGTGGGAATCTCCCTCTCATGCTGTGCAGTGAAGACCAATGAAAAGACTTAATTTCGCTTCTCCACAATGGCCTTGTCTTCCCTGAGTACTCTTTTAGCACCTCCATTATCCAATGGCCCCATAAATTTTTTGGGAGGCTTCCTGCTCCTGATGATTTTTTAAAAAATGCTGTTAGTTTTTATCTTTTGCTAGTTGCTCTTCAAATTCTTTTTTGGCCTGCCTAATTGTACTTTACACTTGACTAGCCAGAGCTTGTTCCTTTCTATTAGTCTATGCCTAAAAGATCTTTAAACAGACAATTGAAAAAGGAACGTGAAAAAGATGTATAAAAGTAATCTTATTTAGAGTGCACTTCTCATGAAGAAAAACTTCATGAGGGTCTGTGTAACACTGTAGTTTCAGTAAGCTACACGAATATTTACAAAGTTAATTGAAAGTGTTCCACTCATTTTTAGTGGGAGTTGAATCATGGCCAAATTGAAACCATAATTTTATTTGTTCTTATTTCATTTTCTTAATATAAAATACATCATTGTAGCTGAAGATATATAGTTGGTCTTTGTGTATGAAAAAAATCTAAAACTTGTGCAGTTACTCTGTTGTTGTAAAATAGAGGTACTTATTATCCTTTTGATAAAGTCTACCCTTATAAGTACTATTAATTCTGATATGTGTATAGTATAAGAAGATCCTTTTCGCACATCCTGGTAGAAAAGAAAGATGCCAGTTAAACAATATGTTAAATTACCATGCTCATTGTTCTGGAGTAAAAAAATGATTACAGTAATTTCTTTATAAGTATGTACAAAATTTTAACACATTCAAAAATATGGTGAGTCAGCTTTGAAATTTTTAGTAGAAACAGCAGAGCAAGGAAGATGGCTAAATTGAACAAAATGTTGCATTGAAACTTTATGCCAGGAAACAGTCATTTATACTTCTGAATTATTGTCAGATGATTTGTAGACAACACTACACCATGCACCATTTTAAAGTACTAGCTGTGCCACTTATCAATTTTTGTACAGTAATAGAAACAAACTGTAGTGAGTCTGGTAATCTCTGGTAATCATTCCAGTCAAGAAGGTATTAATTTAACTGGTACTGACTAAGCCACTGCTATTCTGTTAGCAAAGCAAGAGCTAAACGTACAGCTGCCAGTACAATGGTGTCCAATTCTGATTGGGCCCTCTAGTTACTAGAGTAGTACAAATTATAAGAGGGTATCTATACAGGTGATCACTGAAATAATTCAAAATGGTATAATTAAAAAAAGATTTCTATGTAACATTAGTGTTCACTTAGTTTTTATTTGCAGATGTCCATGTTTTCTCATGTTTTCAAGTTAGCAGTGTTTATGGAGGCACTAGTTGCAGCTCGATAGTTAATTTTGAATTAAGTTTTTTACATAGTGGATTTGGTTTTTATGTATGAAAAATAGTGTGTATCTGCCCCAAAATTTCTGTACTTACTCTCTGAGTATAGAATTGATTTACTGAGAATTTACAAGTAATTAATAAATTAACTGGTTAAGGAGTTAAAATTACTTTTAAAATGGATTCTTTAAGAAAATTGGCAGCTGGTATCACTTGTGTGTGTGTGTCTGTAGGGAGGGTTGTTGGTTTGTTTTTTGTTTTGTTTTTTTTCCCCCTTAGTGATCTTAATCATGGAATAATGCAAGATTTTTCAAACTTCCCATGCAATTAAAAGTTACTGAAATCTTGTGCATAGGCTGGAATGCAAAATTTTTGAGTTGTGGGGGGAAGAGGAGGAAATAGCAATTAATGATGCTTTTCCTGTATTATTCTTTATATCTGAAACTTTCTCCTTCAGAAGAAGCTGAATAATGTTCTATTATCGAGAATTCTACAAAGAACTTTGACATATGGGGAAACAATGGGGAAAAAAATCAAATATACCTTTAAAAATCTGTTCAATCTAATCTGTGACCATCAAGCAGTTAAGTGCCTTGATCATAATCATATAGCCCTACAGTGCTTAACCTCTGGTTGGATGCCTAACCTATATATTTCCATGCCTTAAATAACATGTTTTTATTTGTTTTGTGTTTTAACATGGATTTATAATGCTTGGTTTGGGGGATAATTACAGCATCTCTGTTGCATCTTTTACCCTAACTTTGTCTTAACATAGTTTACATCTGGTAATATACATTATGACAAGGGAGTTTTTCTTGCAGGGATAACACAACTGAGTGCAAATAGCCCATTTCTCTTGAGGTAATGTCATTTACTCTGCATTTCATTCTTCCAAACCATTAACCTGGTGTGATGGCTTGCCTCCATCAAAAGAACTCCTTATTTTGGTATCTCTGGTGAAGGTTAATGATGTTCAGGGTTTTGCATCAGAAAACAGGTAGTTGCTTAGAGTTGTGCATCACTAAACACCTGTCCTCAGGAAAAAATCAGGACTAAACAACAAAACATGAAAAACAGGTCATTTAAGCTAAAGTATTACATACACTTTATTATTGGGAAGATAGCAATTTTAATAACCAGGTGCTGCAGGTAGATTCAGTAAAATTCATTTCTACCAATGCCTTTTGTATGAAGTTTCATACATTCTAGTCACTGATAATAAATGATGGCCAGTAATGTTATCGTCTGCTAGCTCCTGTAAGAATGAGGGTACCTTTTATGTGCACAAAAAGATGGAGGGAAAGAAGTTGGTGAGAAGACTGTACAGAATACAGTGAAAAATAGTTGCACTGTGCCTTTTACAGGAGGTGCCGAGCATTCTCCTGCATGTCATAACTTATTTACCTTTGAGAGAGCCTTCTCAAGTAGGAGTCAGGGTCTGAAATGGAAAAGTAGGAAGCAATCCATTCTTTAGTTTTCCTTGCTGGCCAATTAAATTACATATCAAAGCACTATAACCACAGCTCTGTATCAGTCAAATCTCATAGTAGCCACATTACATATTGTATGCATTGCTGCTGCAATAGCAATCTACAGGGGTCCTGGAGAGTCATAAGCATAGCTGGATCACAAGAAAGGGACATATCTTCCCTTGTGTTAAAAGTATTGTGCAAAACTTTAAATGAGAACTTTTTGCTCTACGAATGCCACAAGCTGCAATGGCAGTTCTCTGTCACTACTCCAGAATTCATAACAGTTGCAGAAAAAGTAATATGCCATGTGGATGATAAATAAGAGGTTAGTGACTTCGTTTTCCACTCATCTAAATGTATTTTAGTCTGCTGTTACATTTAGTTGTCTCCACAAGGATCTGTTTCAAATAAATATTAATAAAAGTAATTGCTTACAGACTACTCAACTTTTGTCTGCTGAAGGGAAAGAATTTTTTTTTAAGTATTAGCAATTGGGAGAGAGATTCCCAGTAGCAGAGGCCACTCAAGACAATCTGCTGCCCTAGCTAAAACCTTGGTGTGTTGCCCATCTCTTACCCCCTTAGACGTTTGCTGCAGGATCCCAGCACAACCCCTGTTGCTGCCTTGAACTTCATCCACCTGGGTCAAAAGCTGACCAAACAGATCCCAGTTTGGAGCCACAAAAACCACTGTGCCCCAGTGACAGACACCATAGGATGGGAACATTCCAAAACCTGGGCAGGGACACAGTCCAGCTCATAGGACCCTAATCAGAGGGTAGATTGCACAAAGCAACCTAAGTCATTCCCCCTGATCATTCCCCCATTTCACGGTTGAGTGGCGAGCTCCCTCCCACTGAACGGTCTGGGTATCTCTGTACCTCAGCCCTCCCCATGCCAGGCCCCCCACACTCTGCATCCCAGATGCCACCAGGAGAAGTCCTGAGCCATAGCAACTATCTTAGCCATGGCAGGGAGTGGCTGGGGAGGGACTGGAAGTGCTTCCCCAATTGGGGTCTGCTGTCTCCTGCTGGGAGCCCCCAGGCAGCCCCACCAGCCGCCTCTGCCACACACAGAAATCTGGTGCCTAGGCATCTGCCTTGTCCCCTTGTAGGTTTAGTGCCTCTGTCCAGCAGTATTGATTTAACCTGAAAAAAGGAACCACATTTCACTTAATGACAAACAAAATTTTAAACAATCCAAGATGTGTATAGCTGTTGTTTTATACTATGCTTTGATAGGCTATGTTTTAGTGGTAGGTGAAATGTTCGCTTTCTGGATCTTCATATCTTCACAGGTATAAAATCATATTAAAAATAAATATTTCTAAAACATTTTTGAGATCTTTGAATGAAAGGTGTTAGGAATCCAAAGTCACACTGACATTTAGAAACCCATTGTACCCTATCCACTGTATCTTACTTAGTCCATGAATAGTCAAGTGGAACAAAGGTATTTCACTGTGAATATATCTCTTGAAAAGATGTTCAATTCAAATAAATTCTTCTATGAGTTACTGTAGTACAGTGCTTTCTCTAGAGGTAAAATCATTTCCAACTTCTTTACCACGATCCATAGGAGTTTGAACATCCAGCTAGGACATTGCAATATTATCTTCCGGCTCTAACAATCTGACTTTACATCTACACCTAGAGGTTTCATTTTCCCCTCCATCCCATTTCGTAAAATGACCAGCAATTCAGCAGTCAGTGCTGACATTTATAGTATCATTTCCAACATTTCCAAACTGAATACCTTTTGAAGAGTTCATTCCATGAAAAAAAAAATCATTAGTTCACCTTTTTGTCCCAAGTTGGGAAGAAACCTAATGCTGAAATATTGGAATTTCCTACAGAACAGCAATTCTGAATTACACTCAGCTCTAGGTTTCTGATATTATTTCAGGCTGTCTGCAGATTCAAGAAACTGTGCTGCACTGGTTACACTCAGATCGTGTTTAGAGGATTATCATCAAGTATGAGGGTTAGACATTTAGGATGAGATTTTCCAATAACTTTGCTGTCATTGACTTCCACAGGAATTTTACCAACAGAAAGAGTTAAGCCAAAAGAGACTAACCCACTAATCATTAAAAAAAGATGAAAAGTTAGACTTGGTGAAATTCGAGTATGACACATTAATACACTGACTGGGTAGATGTTTGACCCTTCTGCCTGTGCTCTACCTTTGTCAACTCAGGAAGGAAAATGCACACCAAAAAGTTCCCTTTATGGTTAAGACCCATCCAAATTTTTACCAATCCTTTATTGGCAGGGGATGGAAAAGGTAACTTAATAGATCTTTTCCCGCAATATATTTTCTTAAATTTGTATTATGATACAGGATCTCACGTGTGGTAGGTTAGTCTCAGTAGGGGGCAAACTGCACAGCACTGTAATTCCATCTGTGAAGAGCCTGCCCTCTGAGATAGTAATCTCTTCTGCACCAGTTTGGAACCTTAAAACATCTATACAAAGCAAGCACCTACTTTACCTTGATGGCTAAATTGGGAATGAGCTATAATATATAATTTATTTCTGTTAGTGCTTCCTATTCTTTATCAGCAGTTCATACAATTATTTCCTGTTATAATGAAGGGAGTAAGCGTGTGTATCAGATACCTCTGGGATTTACTGTTGCCAAGTGCTTTTCTTTTTGATGATGGTCACTATATTAGAACAATAGGTCCTTTACACCTGGTCTCACACCAGTTGACAGTGTGTGCCAGAGTAGAATAAAGGAAAGCATAAGTTACCTAAGCATTTGTGGCTGCAGGGGACTGGACTAGATGACCTTGTGAGGTCCCTTCCAGTCCTATGATTCTGTGACCACAGAGGTCCCTTTTGGCCTTAAAAAATCTATGAATTGTGTGAGGCATTCACAAGAGCAGGAGCATAGCTGATATAGATCAATTTGTCAAGCAATATACAGAATTAGATTGATCAAATGTGTTGTAATCTAAAGGATGCAGAACCTGCAAGGATCAAACAGCAGTATCAGAGACTTAATAGGTGGCTACAGAAAACCTGTGTGTTTCTGTTTATGAAAACACAGCTGCATATTTATCGTATTTAGTGAAATGAATCATTAGCAGCTCTCTGAAAAAAGGGAATGTTGCTCATTAGTTTAAATTGTTTTAATAGTTCAAATTGTAAGTTTTTGGTATTTCTTTACAGTTTTATGATGTTAATGGTTTCCAAGTTATCACTTTCCCAGTGATTAAATAGCTATGGGGGTTTGTCCATGACTCTGTCCATAAATATTTAATTACTCACATCGCGGAACTTTTTTTTCCCACAAATTGTTTTTACAGGTTATAGATCTTGGCTGGTATTTAATATCAAAAATCTAGTCTAGACTAGCAGTCTGGTGCTACAGATAAACTGAAAGAGGAATAACCATTTTGCACCTTCTCTTGCCCCCGTTGAGGTTGGTGGCAGATGTTGCATGAGCTTCCATAATTCCATAACTTATTGCTCATGAGGATTTCACTACCTCTTTTTGCCTCCATTTCACTGAGATGTGGTTTTTTTTATTCTCCACAGGTGGCTCATCTGTTAAATGCCCGCAAAGCTAAAATTTCAAATATGAGAGTTTGTTTTAGTATTGTAAGGTTTTAGGGCAAGATTCAAATTTAAATTTAGGAGTTAGGTTCTTAAGTACCTTTTAAAATTCTTGTTTTGACAAAAGCAAAGAGGACAAGATTCACAAAATGCCAGAGAGGAAGGATGACCACAAGTGGTTAGGATACTGTCCAGGGTTGTTGGAGACATCAGATCAGTTTCCCCTTCTGCCTGATGTATGTGGAAAATACGTTTAAACTTGGATCTCCCATACTGCAGGAGAGTGCTCCATTCAGTGGGCTATGGGATATTTAGGTGTGGGTCTTTCTCAGTCTCTTCTGTTGAAGCTGTTGCACTTTGTATTTATGATTAGTCACTGGTGCACAGACTTGAACCTTGAGTTTCCCCATCCTAGGTGAATACCCTAAGAAGCAGTCTATAGACACATTCTCTGTTCCCCTCCTGGTGACTATTGCTTGTCATTATGAATGACAATGAATTGCCACTGCTATGTCCCTGGAGAGTATCCTAAACAACTCTCCGCCCCATGAACCTGAGTGCTTGTACACAGGAATTTTGTAACTCTAGTTCTCTTTTGCTTTTGTTAAAAAAAACAACTCAGGTCAAAACAAAAAAAATCATTTTGACCCAACTTACAACTTGCATGATTCTAAAAAAAAAAAAAGGGGGGGGGGGGGCGGAATTTGATTGGACCTATACACTATAAAACAAAACCTCTTTCAATTTTTCAGAATTATCAGTAAACAAAAAAAAATCCATTATTTGCTCAGCTCTACTGATTACACACTGATTCTGACTACCTAGACACTTTAGAGCCAGTTTCTGACACCTTTGTGTCCATTGTGCAGTGCCTTATGCCATGGGTAGTCCCATTAATTGTAGTAGGACTGCTTGTAGAAAAAGTCACTACTCTATATAACAGAGAAGGCAGAATCTGACCCTTTATTTCCTTCTAGCTATGAGACCGGTATAGGTATCTGTAGCAGGAGAAGCTATAAAATGTTAGTGCTTTTAGTAGTGTGTCCTGGGAGTTTAATGGATTATATCTTCTCAGTTTATCCAATTATAAGAGTACAATAATGATATCCATAAATTTCTCTTCACACAACAAATCTTGCAGCTCCAGAGGAAAAAGCAACTCAAGGACTTGAGAAGAAAAGTTTTACAGCAGTAATAGAGCCTTGTTATTTCCCACATTGATCTCCAATTTCTGCTTGTCTGGAAGCACATATTATTTGGGTGGAGGAGGGGAGAGCTGATGAAATTGCCAACAAGATAGAGAAGCAAGGTGCTCTATTCTTCCCGTGCCATAATGAAGACATATGTAGCTACGTGTGAATTAAAATGGTATAGGGACAGAAAATAATAAACTGCAGAGTAATAGAAACTCCCCCATCATCTGGGAAGTGTGAGGTCATACTGTGGATCACAACTAATTTGTGGGCTTATAATAGGTACAGTATACTTAACATTTTGGAATTTGTTGTATTGCCTATTTGGATTAAATTAAATACATACATCATTCTAACAAAGCTCTCCCAGCAGATTGTGAACTTTGAAAATGGGATAAAGGAATTAATGGCAATGTATTTTATATGTGTGTTCCTCTGCCTGGTGGTTCAATTATTTTTCCATAAAGAATTTATCGTTCCTGTCCAACAGATGTTGGTCAGCTCTTTAAAAGATGTGGTGGTGGCGGTGGGGGTGGGATGACCTTCAACTACGATAAACTCAACTGTTATTTATCTTATTGTCTAAGTGACAGACCTAATAGCCCATTTCAAAACAGCAGAAAGGGACAGAGAAGGAGGCAGGGATGCTGGAACAATTTTTATAGGGGGGGTGATGCTCATGAAAACCATGTATTTGGTGTTTGTTATTACTACTTCAAGACAGGGGGTGTGGCAACACCCCTACTTCCAGCACCACTGGAAGCAGGACAGAATTTAATTTCAGCATCTAAATCTATGATCAATAGCTGGTTTCAAATGAAAATAGATAATAGCTCTATAGTAATATATCTGATTATAGGATGGAAGCTGCTTAAATATATGGGCACAGAGCATGTGTAGTGTTCCAGAAAGAGACCCGGAAACTGCATTGTGCAACAATTGTTTCCAAAGCAGGTTTACAAATATAGACAGAATTTTTGGTGAGCATCTTCTGGCTCTTCAGTACTAGTTCAGTAACAGAGAGGGATCCAGCAGGCTTAGAAAAGAGCTTTTGTGTAACTCACTTTAAAATTTAACTTAATTAAAATCAATGGAACTCTTGGGCCAGATACTATATTTTAGAGGAAAGAAAGAATCCACATAAATAAGAGTACATTCTGGGCTGCTCTGTCTTCTATTCCCAACACTCACTATGTAAAAATAGCCCTTTTTTCACAGTTGCAGACAGATAACTTTTGCTATGCAGGTCAATTGATTGAGATTTTTTTGTTTCAGGTGCCTATATAAGCTATTCCATGTGGTATATAATATTTAGTTAGGAAGTGGCAATGAGACTTTAACATTTCATTTAAATAAGCATCTTGTTATAGGCTAGCAAAACTTCTATCAATGTTCCATAAATACTGCACAATAGCAAGGCAAGAGCACACTTCTGCCAAGCCAAACCCACATAAAGCAGAGATGTTGCTAAAGCATTATAATGAACTAATAATTATAATTCAGCTTTTAAATGCCTCAGATCACAGTGGTTAGAGGTTCATGTAGAGAATTCCAAGTTGTGGGTTGGAAGGCCCATCATATGGCTGTGTATTTCTGTTGCTTCTAGATAAATTTAAAAGAAACTGAAACTTTGTTCCCTAAAATTAATACAAATTTCCAGAATTATTTAAAAATAATGAAGTGTATAGGCATTAATAGGTAGTCTCAAACATTAGCAAGAAACTATTCAAATATGCTAGAATTGTTTTCAGTATTCTATACTGAGCCAGAATAAGTAGATTAAAGTTTCTTCTCAAGTGCCATTAAGCCCTTGCCACCCAATTATCATTTCTAAAGGTTAATGAAGACTGGGGGGCCACTTTGCCAATTCCTCCCTAAGACCATTGCCCACATTTTTTTTCATTAAAGTCATTACAAATAAGGGTATTTTTCTGTCCTTAAAAGCCATTATCATAACTTGATGTGATCCAAACAAAATATGTCTGCAAGGAGCACTGTTTGATAAGCTAATACAAATCTTCTCCAAATAAAGCGAGGGCTGGGGGAAGTTTGTGTTTCTTAAACAGAAACAAACACATTTATAAATTATGAATCATGGCAAATATATGGATCACTGAATTTGAACAAGTCCCAGGGTAAAAGTCCTGTTAATGAGGCATTGTTGATATTTACCCTATGATATAGGACATTTCTGTAAGGTAAGCAGCTACATGTTAATTTTAATAAGCACTTATAGCCAGAGATATCAAAGCACTTTCCAAAATAAGGTAAGCCTCACAAACCACGGGAGATAGATACCTAAGTAACGGTATACGTATTTTGCTCTAGGACATGCAGTGAATAGGTTGTATAGTTTACTTGGAAGAAGACTTATAAGACAAATTCAGACCTGGTAACACTGATTTTAATGGAGTTGCACTTAATGAAACTGTTTCCACTTACACCAGGTTTGGAACTAGTACTCTTAAATAACCATTAAGAGATTGGGCCAATTTCCATTTAGTCACACCAGTGTTAAACCAAAGCAACTTACAAGACTAAGAGTTACCCCACATTTAAATTGGTGCAAATGATAGAGGACTATAACTCAGAAGTTTTGTGTGACTGGATGCCAGGTGAGTCTATTTACATGCTGAGGGAGTAAACACATAACGTTGTAGCAAGAAAAGGAACCAACAGGAGAATATAAGAGAAGGAGCCCACCCTCCTACTTACAATCTCTTTCAGTTGGCTGACTTTGTTACAACCCTGTCCTTCTCTCCATTACCATGTGTATTACACAGATTTACACAGATGCTACCATATAACTTGTACCTCCATTTACATCATTTGCAAACTTAACATACTGCTTTTTTCAAGTCACATCTGGTAGAGGCTCCATTTGGCAGAACCTCTGATTAGCAGAGGAATGTGCCCAAGCAGTGACACATATTCTAAACTCTCTCTCTCTCTCTCAAAACAAACATACACATCTTTACTTTGTTTTTTTTCTAATATTTGGTACCTGTGACATTTTCTGTAGCTTAGCTTTTTTACATAACCAATTTTTTCCATGAAAAAATGGAACTGTGAACTAAAATCAAAAATAAAATTTCAAAGCATGGCAATAAAATCCTGTCATGTGAGGTCTTTAATACACCTTTCTGCCTGTGGTCTTGGCGTTGACAGGTAACAAAATGGCCCATGATGTAACTTAGTGCAGCTTAATTTCTGATGGCGGTAGCATTCTTGTAGAGCACCCTAGTGGCCAAAGATCATTTGGAGTATCATGCACTCTGACCAAAACTTGGGATTTCTGGTTTTCAGGACTTTTCAATATTTGAAATTTGGGCTTGGTCTAGTTCAGACCAAAACAATTTTTTTCAGTTTTTCATGAACCAGAAATTTTGAAATAATTTATCTTCAGAAACACTGACACATGGGCTTATGAAACAAAATATGGTCCCTGGGAGGAACAGCTGCTGACTGAAATTTGACATGATCTTGTCATCTCTGTAGAAGTGGTGAAACTGTAAAAAAAGTGTCAGTTTCAATCATCTACAGCTGTACCATACAAAGAGCCCCAGGCCTTTAAGACTCCTGGGCCATCTGGCTTCAAGGGCTGCTCTCACTCAGCTCTAATCCTATATGTAGGTGCATTTGACAATCCAAACCTTGGGTGCTTAAATAATGGACTAACTTTAGGCTCCTATTTTTAAAAATCTTTTAGTTCTGAATCCTTATTTAGGGAGCTAAATATGTGGCCACATTTTCAAAAATCCTGAGCATTATCAGTCAGTTTCCTCTTCTACTCATACTGCTATTCTACACATTACTGCTAATACAGCAGTAGCCTGCAAATCTGTCATGTTCACATCACTTCATAAGATAAAATATCCCTTCATGAAACATTTATTTTCCTAACAGAGTACTTAGTTTTCAAAATGCTTAATTCTGTTAATCACCAGGACAGGCTCCATGGACCAGTATTTGAGAGCCAATAGTAGTTAGGTTTACTTGTAAACAGTTTGTACAACTAATCAGTAAAAGTGGGCCTGACTGTCATCCAAATTAAACACTGGTTTCACACCAGTGTAATTTAGAGTTGGGACATCCCCAAGATATCTATTAGATGTATTCTTTCAGGCCTGCTCCAAGAGCATTTTTTGTGCCAGCCCACACTCTATCAGAAAGCAGAAAAAGTGTCTATATTTTGATTTGTCCCTTTTCTCCTCATTTGTTGTTCTCCCTGTTTCTGCCACTGGTCTGTGTGAAGGTCAGAAAGGGGAAGTTTACCTTCAGTGTCCATTGCACATCCACACAGATGAAATACTAAAGAGATCTCTTTAGTAACTCCTTTGTCTAATTAGAGGAAAGATTAAAAGGATTCAGTAGCATGCATCAAATGATGCATGCTGAACAGGCAGCTGTCTTTTGTAGAAGCAAGGCCATGTGCATTCTGAATGTAAATAACTAGCGTTTTTGAGTAAAAAAATGTTAACCAGACTTATCTGGGATGCCAGGATTACTAAGGGCAATGCTATAGAAATATTTTAATTATTAGATATGGCCAACTATTTCATCTTATTCTATTTTTAAATACTGTCTTCATATGGGGATGTGTTTTAAATATGAGCCATGTTTAGCATCACTGCATTGTTCACCTACTCTTTCAACATCAGGAAAAAAACCAATATTCACGGTCTTGCCCCCTTATGTAAAAAGTGCAGAGCTAAGTAATGTGACAGTGTTTAAAGATTAGCCTGAAGAACTGCTCCAAAGTTATTTCATGATTTTAGGGCATCTTTATGGTAGTGCCAGAGACCCATTGTTCTAGATGCTACACTAACACATAAGAATTCAGTGCCAGCCTGTAAGAAAGAACTATTCATGAAATTAGAAGAATAATCCTTCCTCAGCTTTGTAAAACAAAGAGTAAATTCAGATGAAAAAAATCTGAATCTTTGCCTGTATCACAACCGGGGATGCAATCCAGACTAGTGAGGAGTTGTCACAAGCAGCCCTGCAAACTTGGGTGCCTCACAATGCTTTGCTGCTATAGCTCCCAACTGGGTTACTCACAAACAGCCTGTTCATATGCAGGTCGCACCCTGAGCATCTGTTTACTATCTGCAGGATGACCCGAACACACTTCCAGTCCCAAATTTCCCAAAAATATGTGCACTGCTCTCTCCTGCCTGTCATGGATAGTTCAGATATTAGAGTTCCATTGCTCTTGTAAGAAGTCAACGTACAACTGTTTGCAATTTTAAACTTCATTGTTGGGTAATTCCAATTGAACAGAACACTGGATTCGTTTTGATTGAAGAATAAAATAAGTTTATTTAAATACAAAGAAATTTTAAGTGTGTACAAGGCATTAGAGTCAGAAATGTTTACAAGATAAATAAAGATAAAATGCTTTCCAGTGCTAAAACTTAACAAACTAGACTTGGTTCAAGGTAAAATTCTCACCACATGTTCCTAGAACATAGCTGACCAAATTCTCAAGTTGGGATCTGCCTTTAAAGTCCAACAGCTGTGGTTTTGCCCTTCACTTTTATAGTCTAGTCTGCCTAATAAGTGGCAAAACAAGGTGCCAGTGAGTCTGGGGGTGAAGTTTTCCCCTGCTCTTTCTTCTCCCTTATGTATCCAGACATGCAGATATTCCGTGGTGCTCTCTTGCTGTCTCAATAACTTTGTTTAGTATTTATAAACAAATCGAGTTACACAAACAATCCTTTGCTTAACTTTTGCTTAACTTTGTTTAAATTTGCTTAACCAGTCCTGCCTAATTGGAGCTATGTGGTTTTGAACATGTCAAACCCTATCAACATCATACAAGGGGAGTTCACAACTTCACATATATCATTGCTACATATATTTCTGAGCAGTAAGTTATTAGTTTTCAAATGATACCTCAAGGTATGTTTTTGTAAAAATAGTGTGTAGGGTGCACATATAGGGGCATATTTGGTCACAGCATGGTTCAGGTTGTCCTCTTGTTTACTAAGTTTAGGTTATTCAGTCACAGAACAGAAATAGTACGATAAGAGGGCAGCTGATCTTATGGCTCAGGCACTGGCCTGTTGCTTAGGATATCTAGGTTTCATTACAGGCTTTGTCACAGCCTTCCTGTGAAACCTTGACAAGTCACTTAACTTTCTCTGCCTCAGTTTCCTAACTGTAAAATGGTGGTGGTGTGGGACTAAATCTATTTGTTTATGATGTGCTCCGACACTATGCTAGTGGGTGTGGAGACATATAAATACCTAAATAGATGTGACTTAGGGAACCTAACAGCTCTAAGTGTGAATACTGAACACTGGAAGGAATAGTTACAGTCAATGGTTCATTCACATGGAATTCATTCTGTGAAATATTTATAAGAATTTAGAACACCAAACACATTTGTAAAACATGTCCATCTTGCAAAGAGGGAAAAGGGGCTACATAACATACACAAAACAGCTCGCACCAAATAGTTAACTCCGCCTAAAGGCAAAGAAGTATCCATGCAGTAGATAGATCTCAATCATCCAGCTTCTGGCAACTGACACAGAAAATGTGTTCTGAGTTCAGCTCAAGTTGCCAATTCTGGGTGAAGTGGTGTTAGATCCTCTCTACAGCAATATAACAACCAGAAGGGATGACAACTATTGCCACATAAGTGACTCGCAATGATTAATGGCCTCTGTAGAAAGAAATTTGTGAGAAGGGTGTCTTAGGGACATTAAAGTCATTCTTCTTGTCAGAAGTAAATGCTGCATGATCTTCTATGCCCTTCCCAACGTTTTGCTGACTTATACATTAAACCAATAGTCTTGTTTCACCACTGTATACATGGCAAAAGAAATTCATTTTGATACTACACAAAGAACTAAGAACAGAAAATAAAAACTGTTAGTACAAATCAGATTTTTAATCTGACAATTTCAGATTTAATTTAAAGGTTGACAAATGAAGAGGGGTGGGAACACCATGATGAGCATCTAGTCCAGACAGGGAGAAGGCTCTTTTTACTTGAATTATCTTTGGCCTTTTCCAGCATTCATATATAGCATTTTGTTCACATAACACAATTAGTTTGATATTTTTTTCAAAATGGATTTGTTTGATAGCTATGTCTTGTGAACTCTCTTGTCTGGCAGTTGCTACAGCTTTTTCTGTAAGAAGGTGGAGAAAATATTTTTTCTAAACAGGTACAAATTACTTATTTTATCATACTACTATAATTATTACTAATTATTTACTCGGTGTATTAAAAATATTTTGTAATAGTATCCTCTACATTCAGGACAATGAAAATAACCACATAACATTCCAGTTCTGTGCATTTTTCCAGCTCTTAGTGTACTAAATCAGCACTTTCAGGTACAGGAACACAGGGGAGAGGAGACTTTTTTTTTATCCCAGACTACAGAGTACATGAAAGCCCATTTCAATAGATGGGCTCAGAAGCATTAACAACTAGATAGCCTAATTGTGAATAGCCCAGTTGCCATAGCAAAGCATGAAGGAAAGGTGTCTTTAGTCAATAAGTACATGACTAATTTAGATACTTTATATCATCCCAACTACAGTTTGTGCTCAATGGAATGCTAATCTAACTGTGCATTTAATAGTTCTGGGACCATACAGATTATAGAACTGTTAGGTTGTATTAAAGGACTAGTTTTATGGTAAATGACACCTAGTTTAAAGTGCAGTTCTGCTCTGAAAAGAGACTGTTAAAATGAACTTCATATGGTACAAATCTGTTGCTTTGTTCTATTCATTTGGCTAGATCTGCTTACGAAAAAATATTTTTTATTACTGCTCTTCACTCCTGTTGGAACTGCTGAGCCAATACAGAGTATAAGCAGTGTTCTGTTTGGAATTCAATAAACAATCCAGTACAATCAACTACGCTGAAAGCAGTGCATTTGCACAACTGACACTGAAGTCCATGAACATTTAAAATCAATGAAGTTGCAAAGGCGGATCAGAGAGCCCAGTTTGGTCTGAAGAGCCTTAATTAGTGGTGATGATGTGTGTGAAGGATAGAACTCAACTTGGCTTTCTGATAACAGGTTGAGTTTGCAGAACTGTCATTTAGGGAGTAATATATATATATATACATATTACTTGTAATCTGAGCATATTTGATATAATTGTTGAGAGTGCCACTTTTAAAGGCACTTTTCAGAGTAAAAATGTACTTTAAGATCCAAACTTTGTACTCTATAAATTGATAAAGACTAAACTCTTCAAAAAGCAGTTGATAATGACTCTCTTATGGAGGTTCTGCATCAAGGCATTAGATATCCATGATAGGTGGACTTGGATAGATATAAAGTTTTTTTTTCCCCAATTATGAAGATGCTGTCTTGCTGACTGGTATATTCCATCATGGCCAGAGATTTAAAATATCACTTGATAATCAGTTTGTTTAAAAATGAGCTCATGAACAGTTTTTGAAAATTGTTTCAATGATTTAATAAATTGATGGACAGTACTATATAATTGGTAAAGATAAAGTATAGGCAGGAGAAAAAGAGAAGTTCATAAAAGACTAGGAAGGGGGATTCAATATATCCCTGAAAATCAAAATATCCAAGCCTATGTTAAATTTCTGTATGCATTTTCAGGCCCCAGTAAGCACATTGATGGCAAGTTTTTGCTAATCAAAAAGACGGAGCACAAAAGCTGATATTTGGTATATTATGAGGGAAAGTGTGGTCATAGAGCCAATCAGAATATTCACTGCTTAAGCTCAGTGGATGAATGCTAAGAAATCAGTAGTTTCTTTCAGCTGTCCATCCATCTGAAACCACCTACATAAGGAACAAATTAACAATTCAGATCATGCTGTTCAACTAGTGTGAGTTAGCCTAACTCTGCTGACTGAGAATCTGATCCAGCTTTGTCAACAATTTCTATTTGTCTAACAGACCTTCCATATACCAAAGAATACGTCCTTTGTGCTATATACCAACTTGTATAGCCTCAATGATTGTAAAAGCCCTCGTGAGTCATATACAGTGTTGTTGAATGATAGTGAATACTTTGCACATACCTAATTTTGACCAGGACTGGGTTGTTAAAAATTTTCCATTGAAACTGTGTTTCCACAATAGATTTTGGTTTTTGACTAAACTAATTTTTTCACAAGTTTCTGCTTTCCATGCAAAATTTCAATTCTTATTGAAATAGAAAAGTAGGGGGGGAAATCAGGACCAAACTAAAATGTTTTGATTCAGATATGCTGTCGTGTTACCTCATGGGAGCTGTAGTTTAGATGCCTTCTGGGCCAACCACCCCAGCTGTAGTTTAACTCCCATGATGTGCACCACTGGACTCCAGTGATGTACCACCTCTTCTCACCACAGGGAGACAAGGGTACATCATGAGAAATATAGCCCAATTCCCATAAGGCTCTGCATGACCATTTCAGAATCAAAGTATTTGGGGGTTTGATATTTTGTTTTTTGTTATTGCCAAAAAGTTGATTTTTTTTTCAGGGAAGATCTTGACAAAAGCATTTTTAGAAAAACTTTTCACTGGACAAAAAAATAATATTTTTCCACCCAGTTCGACAGATAATGTTAACTCAGTAAATGTTTGCTTTTTCTTAATTGAGAATATTGTTTTTCTCATGGTATGCACAATTATCAACTGTTATTACTGCAACTTGCAAGATGCTATCAGTGTGACATATGTTAGAATTCCACATATGCTGAGAATGACATTTTCCATATTTCCTCTTTACTAGACATCTGATTAAATAATAGTGATTTGTCAATATGTTTTACAATTAAACATAGCAAGTTCATGCCAATGTTATTAATGAAGTCATGTTACTCATTGTTCATGTATATTTGGATGACCCTGATTTATTCATTAAGATAGTCACAAATCCCAAATGTTTCACAAATTCTAGCATGATTGCTTATTTATCTGAAGATTTGTACCAGAAGTGCATAGGGTTTTTTGCTCTTTTTCCCTAGTTTAAAAATGTAATCATCTAATGGGAACAGAAATATTATGTGATGCAGGTAACCAATCATATTAGATGAATAACAAGTAACATGTAAATAGTTCACACATAACACATAAGCTTATATCTGTTTGCATAAACTATTCAGCAAATACAAATAGGTAATATACTCATAGCAATCAGGAACTATTAATGAAAAAGTTCACAAACAAAAATGGTATATATTTGTTGGGTAGTTTTTTTCACAATGAATAATTTAAGCAACTCTATTATTTGGTGCAGTAAATTGATTTTATGGAACTTAACATTATTGGGATTACTTTCTTTGATTCAGGTTCTAAAGAATGAGTGGATGGAGAGACAATATAAAATGGGAAAAAATAGAATACAGCTTTCCTTTTTATTGAAAATGATGCAGTTGTTAAAATTAGACATGTTTGAAAGAGTTAGCTGAGAAGTAGTTTAATATAGTAGAATATACGTGATGGTGTCAAGATTGTAATGCATTTTAGAGAAAGCAAAAAGGAACAGTATTTTGCCATAACAGTGCTGCATTGTCACATAACAATAGCAAAGAATTCCAGAAATATTCACTTTCTTCTAGTACTGGAAAAAATAATATGTGATCATGTAGGAAGATGGTATTATGTGATTATGCACAGGTAGCCAAATTAAGATTTCACAGGCCATCTCTATTCTGGCATTATGTAATAGTTGAGTGCTTAACTTTGCAACCTTAATGTTCTTTAAAAGTAGTTTTTGTATGTAACTTCTTAGCTTTTAAAAAAATCAAGTTGAAAAAAAAAAACCCATATCCCCAAATTATATTATCTGACATCATATTATCACTATATGGGTCATCAGAACTCTTCCTCCGCTCCTCAGGCTTCTGATACTAGTCCAGTGTTCTTGCAACGGAAAGGCTACTTTCATCCCTACAGTTCACCCCTAGTCCCAGTCTCCTTGTCTACCCATTCGCAGTTCTTCCCCAGCTCCTTGTCTTCTGACTCTTTGCCATTCCAATCCTAATTTCCCCTTCCCCTAGCTCCTCATAAATCTGCCTTCTCCCATTCTCTAGACCCCAGTTGTTCCACTGGCTTTATGGCCCAATCTCCTTCCTTAATCTTCCCCAGCTCTTTGTTCTAGTCCCTTGGTCTAGCAAGTCCCAGTTTTCCCCATGTACCCTGGGTCTCTTCTGATCTCTTCTTCCTCTTCACTTTCTGCCTCACTAGTTCTCAGTCCCAGTCTCCTTGCACAGATAGTTCTATTCTCATCCATGCTCTTTGGTCTTTATCTGCCCCCCGCCACCATCTACTGGCTCCCAGTCATCCCAGTCTCCACCCCTGGATGCCAGTCCCAGTTTACCTCTGCTCCCGCCCCCAGGAATCTCCTCAGAGTATAAGGCTCATACCCCAACTCTACTTGTCTGACTCTTTTCTCCTGTGCATTAAAATCAAGCAGTCTTCTCCTCTACAACTGCCTGGGCCCAGCAGATAGGTCACTTCAAGCACAGAAGATAGTATTCCTGCCCTCAATTCAGGTACCCAGATTCAGACCCAGCAGAACCCAAAGAAACAATTGCGGGGAATTTCCTGGACTTGAGTATGCCCTTTGTGGACAAAGTCTTTAGGGAACTTAGCTCTTAAAGCCTTTCATCACTGAGAGTGTGCAAACTACAATTTTTTAAAAGCTTCTAACGTGGTCAAATTTGGGTGGATTTTCGTGTGGATGGCAAAAGTCACATGCCTGATAGAAAGGCCAACCTCTGCCAATTTCTAATTGGAGGTACCAGAGCTGTTCAAAGAAAAGGGCACCAGAATAAAACATGGAAAAATCAACTGTTTTCTCCTAGCCTCAATCTTGGAAACAGCCAAAATTTCCTCCCAAAAATCAGCCTGACTTTTCCCCCCAAAAGGCTGACTTTTCCCCCCAAAATTTCCCCCCAAAAGTCAGCCTGACTTTTCCCCAAAAAAGGCTTTTCTCCCAAAGCCTGAAGGAGACACTAGCATGTGACAATGGTTAACGTTTACAAAGTTATAAGCAACTGAAGACTTAACACTGAAGAGTCTTAAAATAAGAAGTATTGGGTAACCTTAATTAAGGCAGTGCTACCAGATTATATACACATAATAAATGAATGTATCAATGTGTATGTGTGTATAGATAACACCTGATATTTATATAAAGAATTTACATAAGTATCATAAATTTGTATGAGAATCTGTCCTGGTAGAGACAACATAGATGAGATCCTAACTGTCAGAACAAGGTTCAGGAATGGCTATCTTGCTGGCCATGCTAACTAGAGGCAAGAGATTAGAAATAATGAGTGGAAAGTGGAGGAGATGGCATGGAATAACAGATGAGTCTGGCTGCTAAATTGACTCTAGGCACAGAAATAAGCAGAGTAGAAATACTGCAAGACCAGCTAGTGCAGTTTAGCCTTTAAATAATCAGAATAATGATGAAGATGATACCCCAGAAGGAAGTATCAGGAAAGAATAAATAAGAATCATTACACTTTGAATATTTCAATGGCTGGATTTAACTATTTTAAAAGAAATTTGCTATAGATAAAACCTCATCATCAAATCTGAGCTGCCCTAAAATAGAAACCTCCAAAGAGGTTGTAAACGTTGTCTAAATGCTACAACATTGAGCCATATTTGTGGTTCCTAATATTGTGTGTAAAAATAAACAGCATATTTGCTGCATAAATGCAGACAAAACTATCAAAAAGGCAGCAGCCTGAAAATGTGAGCGGTCAGTACAAATGATAATCTAGCATATCGATACTACTGTCATGTAAACTGATATGCTACCAGCAGCATGTAAGTCATTTATTTGAAATAGTAAACTGCTACTGATGTGGGAGCATGTTTCTCAGATCCACCATTCAGTATATCTAAAGGGGAGGAATAGTGCTTACCTGTAGCAAAGAGAGAGATTCCTTTCGCCCCAACACTGATATTCTTAGGAATAAATGTATTCTTGGCAAATGCAATTTCACCAACTTGGCTTTTGTCAATTAGTTTTTGACAAATGGCTTTTGTGTATGAATTTCTGCAAGCTGCAGCAAAATAAAACTACTGGGACAGGTGTCAAAAATCTCAGCCATCTGCTGTGCTAATAACCATGAGGCTATGAGTACCATGATGGAGATAACAGCCATTAGAAATAGGGTCATTATCTCGGTGTTGTTCTATACCTTGATGAGCTTCTTGCTCCAATTAGATGCTGATGTGGGGGATGCTGAGTGCCAAGGTACTTCGAGCCAGGTGAGCATTTTGTCCTTGGCAATCATGAGGCCAACTTAAGGTGGTCTGCAGGCATTTATTAAAAAGCAGCACTATGGGTTTTCATTCTAGTTAAACCATAATTCTGATTTTGCCTTTTCAGCATTATTCAATTATAATTAGGATTCCAACATGTCTATTCTTGAAATAGAATGTTGGGGGTGTTTATATTGGAAATGGAGCATAATTTGATTTGCCTGCCAGCCTAGCAAAAATAACAAGTTTGTAATGCTCATATATCATTTATTGTTTTTTAAATGCTGGTGCAGTGTATGTGGTCCCCCCCGAGGTAGGATGTGGAGGTGTATACATGTCTCATAACTTTGGGTGTTCTGTGGTCAGGCACAAGTGAGCAGAGTGTGGACTTGATCTTTGAAGTACTGAGCACCTTCAATTGCTGGCTTCATTGTTCAGTCAAGAGCACTCAGCATCTTGCAGGAAGTATTAGAGGGGTAGCCGTGTTAGTCTGGATCTGCAGAAGCGACAAAGAGTCCTATGGCACCTTATAGACTTAACAGACGTATTGGAGCATAAGCTTTCGTGGGTGAATACCCACTTCGTCAGATGCATGCAACTTTCCGGAGGCAGGTATAAATATCCAGGCAAGAATCACCAGCAACTACACATCGCACCACAGAAACTCCAACTCAGGAACCAATCCATGCAACAAACCTCAGTGCCAACTCTGCCCACATATCTATACCAGCGACACCATCACAGGACCCAACCAGATCAGCCACACCATCACCAGTTCATTCACCTGCACCTCTACCAATGTAATATACGCCATCATGTGCCAGCAATGCCCCTCTACTATATACATTGGCCAAACTGGACAATCTCTACGTAAAAGGATAAATGGACACAAATCAGATATTAGGAATGGCAATATACAAAAACCTGTAGGAGAACACTTCAATCTCCCTGGACACACAATAGCAGATTTAAAAGTAGCCATCCTGCAGCAAGAAAACTTCAGGACCAGACTTCAAAGAGAAACTGCTGAGTTTTAGTTCATTTGCAAATTTCACACCATCAACTCAGGATTAAACAAAGACTGTGAATGGCTAGTCAACAACAAAAGCAGTTTCTCCTCTTTTGGTGTTCACACCTCTAGATCAATCGCTAGAAGAGGGCCTTATCCTCCCTGATTGAACTGTCCATCTTGCAGGAGGCACTATTGGCCAGTTTTTCAAATATATCTAGGTGCCTAATGATGCAGATGGGTGTCTAATGAGGTTTCCTAAAGTGATTAGGTGCCTAACTCCAATTGAAATTAATGAGACTTAGGCACCTGGGGCTTTTAAAATCCCACTGGGCAACTATCTGCACTTTATGGTGCATAAGTACATTTGAAAGTCTGGCCTTTAGTGCATCACAAAATCAGGCCCTAAAATAGTTAGGATCCGTTAGCTCTGCTTTTCTATGTTTTCTAATCTTTGAGATTTTTATTGTTTTTGGTGTAACCTTCACTTAAAATTTTCTCGATTTGAAACATTTTTAAAAGCTCCTCTATTATATGCAATTTGTACCCTCATGTCTTCGTTCCCCACAAGTCATTCATGTTTGTTCACAACTTTAACCCCAGCTTCATTTCCTACTTTGTATAGGAATGTGATTTTAAACTGAGTATCAGTCAGCTTAAAACTTGACCTATTGACTGATTGAATAACAGTGAGGGCCACATGATGATTCTGTTAGCCATGTTGCTTGTTATCTCATTCAATGCCTACTTTGTGATTTCAAACAGAAGGCTCATGGAGTTAGGGTGCTGTTCAGTGGGAGAAAGGTGGCAGAATCTGTCCCTATGGCACCAGTGGCACCAGCCACACATTGTCTTGAAGTACCGAGCTTATAATTGTCATAGAAAAGAGACAGGACATGATAGATCTGGTGACAGGTAGTCATCCACAGTCACAGCTAAAATTTAGTGCCTAACTGCATATTGGTAACAGAAGACTATATACAAAATATAGGATATGTTCTTAATAAATACAAATGGAGGTTTTCTGTAGTTAAAAAACAGAAACTTCGAGATGCATATATTCAGCAATTACAGAATCCTTGCCATTGCTTCTTTAAAAAAAATTCTGGTAACCTGTTGATTATTTTTATACCCAGCTTCAGGACACATACCCACCATTGTTCTGATTGTGGTAGTGTGCTAAAAATAATGTAGCCACTGTAGAACAAGCAGTGGGAGCGGCTAGCCATCCCGAGTATTTACCCATCCAAGACACTACACCTCATTATGATGCAGGAACACTCTATTTTTAGTGCACTAGTTTGATTAGAGCTAGTGCAGGTATGTTTCCTTGATCTAGGAATCATAGCTCCAACTCAAAGTGTGGACATACCCCAAGACTGTGATTGGAAAGTTTGTTTATTTTTCCAAATCAGTTTATCTATTAATTGTATGGATTTTTAATACAGCTATATGTACGTCTAGGAACAAAGCCTGTAAGCCATACTTAAAGGATGGACGACCTCTGTTCTGAGAAGCAGTGACTCTGACAGTGAGTTGGGGTCATTGTGGATAATGAGCTGAACACAGATTTGAACATGAGTTCGCAATGAGATGCTATGGCTAAAAGGCTAACAAAATCCTTTAATGCATAAACAGAATCTCAAGCAGAAAGGGAAAGGTTATTGTATCTGTATTTGGCATGTTACAGCTACTGCTGGAATCCTATGCCCAGTTCAGGTGTCAACAATTCAAGAAAAATGTTGATAAACTGAAAAAGGAAAAGCCACAAGAATGATTAAAGGATTATAAAACATGCTTTATAGTGATAGATTGAGTTCTTTAACTCTGTCTTAACAAACAGAAGGTGAAGGCATGATTTGATCAATCTATAAGTATCTACGTCGGAAACAGATGTTTGAAAATGGGCTCTTCAGTCTACCAGAGAAATGGGCATAGATTTTTAACAGTGAAAATAATTAATCATTTCAACAATTTACCAATGGCCATGGTGGATTTTCCATCACTGTCAATTTTAAAATCAGTATTAGATGTTTTTCTAGAAGCTCTGCTCTAGGATATATTTTGGCCTTTGAACCTATAAACTTATACAAAGAAACCTATCTTGAACTTCTGAATGTTAGTGCTCACCATCCTACAATGACTGGTTATTTTAGCTTTGAGTCCTTGTGTACCAAATACTGTGGGCAAAATAAATGAATAACCCTTTATACCAAGCTCAATAAATATAAACATTATACCCAGCTCAATAAATACAAACATTACAAACCCTCTTTTCTGACTTATCTGTCTTATCTCAACATTGCTTAAAATGTCCTGAGAATTTTACAAAATTGTTTCAACCAGCTCTGATCATAGAACACATTAAACACGTTGAAGAAAAATATAACATGAGCAATAAAATGTCCTCTCTATCTAAAGATCGGTGGACATGCTATATTCAATTATATTTTTCAGATCTGGATAAATTTTAACAGGATTTGAATAAAATGGAGACTGCATTTCAGATTTTCACTACAAAGACTTTCTTAATGGTAGGGAGAATGAAAAAGAAATCTAGGTGATGGCTTGTAATTATAAACTTTCAGCTCTTTATATCTAGAAATTTATAAGTTGCATATCTTAAAATTAAATTACTTGCATTATAAATGTTATTTTTCAGTGCCTCTGGCAAGGAATTGTCATAATAATTGGAAGGAGTTTTGAGGGCATTATATAAAATGAACATTAATTAATTGTTGAAAGATAGTCCATTCCTAAACCAAGAAACATTTTTTTCAGATTTGTCTCTCCTGTTTAAAAAAAGATTGAGGTCACTGAACGAGCTTATGACAAAAGGAACTCTCTAATGCAAAATTCTTCTCCAGCCTTTCATCATTTTCTCTTTGAAAGACAGGCAGCCAGCCTTCGTTTTCTCCAGATTTCAGATGCATTATTATGAAAGCAATCAGCATATTATGTGTCATGCAGAGAAATATATCTACAAGAATGACAAATCAATACTGGGTGACAGATTACTTTGAGGCCGAACAATTAAAAATCTGAATATCTTCTGTTCTAGAGAGAACTGGAAAAAATGGCAAATGGAAATTTTCACATTTAATGTTTATAGCAGGGGAGGAAGTGTTAGCAATAAAAGAGTAGTCTATTCATCAGTATTTGCAAGGCCAAAGATTAAGTCATGGCCCAGGAGCACAGCTAAATCATTATGGGATATGTTTATGCTGAAGCATGTTTCTTTCCACACAAATTTCAGAATATTGTATTGGAAAATGCCTCAGACCTGAATACATAACAGCAGCAACAGAAGAGCTATTCATTGAATAGATACAAGTTATCTGACATTACAGATAATACAAGAATGCTCAAACATTTACACACAAAAAAGAGACCTAACATAATGATAACCATTTGATTTCATTCTGGAGATTGATGCCCATTTTGTGCTATAGATTTTTAAACAGGATTCCAGATTTAGCGATACATAATTTCAGTGGGAAATTGTGCTTGAAAATGATGGCTTGAAATGGTCCTCTAGTTATTAATCTTTCCTCTTCAGTCACTTAGAGAAGTTGATAGATTGCAGAACACAAGAAAAGATTTTCAAAGCAGCATAGGGGATGTGCTAAACCACTGAACAACATTTCTGAATGCAGTTCCTTTCTTCTGCTTCCCTCTCCTCAGTGAGAGTGTATCTTACCAGAGGATCATTCTTCATAAGGAGCTGATCCAGCTCTAATTATTGTAAGGAAAATAACACTGACGAAAAACAGATTAAAGTGCTATGAGTACTTTGTGTCAAAATTAAGAATTGGCAGGACAATGCTGAAAAGAACCAGCCAGTACCCAAAACTTAAATCTTTTTTTTTTTCTGAGTCTTGGAAAAGCCCATATAATTTCCTCTTTTCATTTTTTTTCATCATCTCTGCACTTCTTAGTGAACCAAGAAATAAGAAGAAGGGAATTGTTATAAGTAAGCTTAATGTTGTGGTAAGCTTACTGGATTGCCTGGACTTGGGCAACACTGACAATCTCAGGAAAGGTCATCTTTATGTGAGAAGTTTCTTCTAAAGAAAAGAGGGTTAGAAATATTAAGTTTTGGACAGATGGTTCAAAGCAAGCTGATCCTCTGACTTTGTCAAAGTTCACCCATTGTGTGAGAAAAGGAAGAACTGACTCTTTAGGTGCATTCAATGGTGAATAGCCATTCCACTTACTGAATGTCACTGAGGAATACACACACCATTAAGTGAAACTGTATGTATTAGATGAGGTTACCCTCTCCCACAATAAAAATATACAGAAGCAGGCCAAGGGAGACAAACTTCACAAGGTCCTCTTGCAAAATGCCCTCCAGATTCTTGAATTGCTGGGAGGAGGGAGGATTTGAACTGCCCCATTCTCCAGAGGAGAAGATTCCATTCTTTCCAGATCCCATGGATCTACAAGATCAACACAGATCTTAAAGATCCATTGGAAGTATAGGGTCATCTTCATGAAGACACTGTCCAATTGTTAGTCTCCCAAGGTGACAAGAAAAGTATAAATTCCTTGATATTTGAGGTACTTGGTTACTATGATGACAAGTAAGGGATAAGAACTTGGATAGAAAGTTTTCCTCCACATTCTGGGGGAAAGATCCTGTTCATTAGACTTTCAAAAAGTCATTTAGGGCTCAAGCCTGCAAGTTACTTAGTGCTTCTGAAAGGTGGTGAATGCCTTCAACGTCACAGAGTCATTGTGAGTTCAAGGACCTTAGCACCACTTGAAACAATCATCACTTTACAAGATAAGTCTCTTGGGGAAAAATAATCCCAGTAAAATATTTATAGAACACAATACTTTGACAAGGAACTCTATTTTAATCTGTGCTGCAATGTTTCAAAGACAGAATATGATGTCAAAACATGATGGGGTTTAGCAGATCTTCCCACGCTTCTGAGTACTTTGAGGTATAGTGGCAATGGAATGAAAGAGATGATGCTTGGAACAAAATGGAATAAAACAGTAATGGAACTTTGACTGACTCTCTTCTCTCCCTCCCCCACATTTAACCTTGTTTTGTTTTGTAAATCATAAAGGCATGTCTGTGAATAGTGAAACCTCAGTTTACATTTGACATAACAAAAAAAAATCTTGGGGCTCAGGCTGCCACTTAGTTCTCTACTTCACAACCGAGTCTGAATCATGCATGCCACTATAATTGCAGAATTTATTGCTGGATGATAAACATTTCATGGAAGAATATTAATTCTACAACAACACTAAGAAAAAATGCAATGAGATTAACCTAATTTGAGACAAACCTATAATGGAGTAAGGAATGAACAGCTCAGCAGGAAGCAGCTCATCTTATTGAATTCCTAATCATTTGTATGTGAGGAAGTAGCAGAGTGCTGCTATCTTGAGAGATTTATTGATTAATATTGTGTAATGCTGTGAAGATACCACTGAATAAGTTAGACTATACATGTGATCTATAATATTTGTATATAATACCTTTTTATCAACATTTACACATTTGGAAGAGCTGAACAATACATTCTACAATATGGATAAGTGCAGTGCACACAAAAAAGGCAGTAGCTTTAATCAAGCATTTTGTGCCAAGAACATCTGTTTCATTTTTAGTGTTGTAACAATAATGGGAGCTTTCAGTAGTAGCTAATTAATGTTCAAAACTGTAAAAATCTCTGTGTTCTCTCCTGCAATATAAAAGAGCTTTATGGACAAACCTCTCTCTCAAAAATGGGCCCATGGTTTTCAGCAAATTGTAACAAATCCATAATGTTTGAGGACTTCATTGTTATCATTATGCTACATGGTATGGCAGATAGAACTCATACCCTCTTTCTCTAAAAGCAAAAGGGCTTTTTATTGTCTTCTCACAGAGTAGTAAATATCCCAGCTAATTGTCAAAAATACAGGGCCTAGGGCACAGAGGTGCTCTCCAATAGAGGGCACTGGCACTTAAGATGAGTCTGTCATAATGCAATGACTTGAGGTAGCTGGGAACTTCCTTGCAAAAAGAGGAAACGTCTGAATGCCTGGGAAACCTGTGACTCTTTATATGTATTATGTATGGATGGTGCCTTAGTGGCTATAAAAGACCTGGTATATCACTCAGGTATATCATCCCCTCCAAGGTCAAAATAACTGCCTTGTGTACATTTAGTAGAAAGTTTTTTGTCCTAACTCATTTTAAATATCCCCAATTAATGAGGCTTTTATAACTGGCCTTAGGAAACTACTCTTCAACCTAGTATTTCTCACAGTTAGAATGTGTTCACATTATTCTGCCTATAACTCCCCTTTCCTAATACTACCCCTTTGGTTCTAGCTCTTTAATAATGCTAAATACATTTCTTTCTTCCTTGGTATTAAATCCTTTGGTTTAGTTGCAGATTGTTAGCATACTCCCCTCCCATTTCCATAGCTCTCATGTAAACAAAGCTAATCTGTATTTCTCTTTCATTCCTCCCAGTATTCTGATCTTTTATCATTTCTACCATTCTTCATTGAACTTGTTATTGTTCTCCAGCTTGTTACTGTCTTTGTGGTAATAAGGGACCCAGAAATAAATGCTATATTCCAGATAAATTTATGGAGGATAGATCTATCAATGGCTATTAGCCAGGACAGGGAGGGATGGTGTGACAGGGGATGCTGGGAATGGGTGACAGGGGATGGATCATTTGATGCTGACCTGTTCTGTTCATTCCCTCTCGGGCACATGGCATTGGCCACACTGTCAGAAGACGGGATGCTAGGCTTGATGGACTTTTGGTCTGACTCAGTATGGCCGTTCTTATACATTACACCAGATCCATATGGAGAAGGACTTTTACTTTCCTTCTCAGTGATGTGATATTCCTTTACAGTCAGGCTAAATAGATCATGTTTGCTGCCATTTATTGTAAATTTGTGCTACGCGTGTCACTTCTAAGTCTTTTGGCATTATTGTTTTTCAGTAATTATTGCTCCCATTCACTGTCTCTGTTTTGGATATATTCTTCCTCAATTATATTAATTAGTATTTTTACAAAATGAATCTATTTTATTTTCTTCCTGAATCTATTTCCCTCCATACAAATTCTCAATTAATTATGTGCAGATTACATTAGCGTGCGGCTTATTAATGATATAGAAGAGAGAGTAAAAATATTAAATGGGACTAGAACTAAGATAAGTCCTCTGATATCCTCCTGTCACCTTCCCCAGCTCCAACATTTTTATTTGGATCCTATCCTTTGATTGTAGTTTTCTGTTTGTTGTCACTCTGTTTGCCAGGGTTCATAGCCAAGCTCCCTTTTAATCAATTTTGAAAGTGAGTCTTTAATGAGATTAGCTCCAGTTATTTCACATCTACATTGTTTTGGATCATTCTGTAGAATATGCAGTGGTTGAATTTAACCTTCAGTTGTTCTTTCTCTACTATATATCTAAACACTATACAGAATAATTACAACATGACTTATTTGGGGCCTGATGCAAAGCACATCAAATTTGATGGGCACCTTTATATTGACTTAAATTTCAGATCACGTTGTTGGTGTACCATCTTTTCTTTTAGACCTAACTGATATTCCCTGGATAGTGTGTCAAATGGGATTTGTTAAAAAAAAAATCTTGCATATGCACCAATTAACTGTAATCACTGTTCTTTTATTGCCATTGAAACTAAAAAGAAATTAACTATTTCCCAGGAAAATAAATTCTGTGAGAAGACAATAAAAAGCCTACTTAGGAAACTGAAAGAATGGAGCCCCTGCTTTTAGTGGAGTAGACTAAACCAGACTTATCTTTCATTCCCTCCCCTGGCCCCAAGCAAGGTACAGTGGCAGGAGCTGCTGGAAAATTGAGAATAGGAGAAGCCATGAGGATGTACCTGCCATTGACTCCTTAGATCCCAGAGAAGTATCTCTGGCTGTCAGAACTGATGCAATCAGTATATTTTTTGGTCATATCTTCTTCAGTGATTACTTGGCAAAGAGACTGAATGATGCTGAAGTCCTTGGAAAAGCTCCTACTGAGTCCAGTGGGCTTTGGATTAGGCCCTACATGTTGAATGTAGGTACATCAGATCAGCTGGATTTATGGAAAGAGGAAGTGGGATAATTTTGTAACTAATAAGTAATTAAAATAACTGTGGAACTAGAAAGACACTTTGCATCTCTTTCCCTAATCTTTCCCTAATCTGTACACTGGTCTTGGTAAACATGTTAGGCCAAAGACCTATCCCAACTGATGACTGTGAGAGTCAGTTCCTAGTGAATTCTATAAAATAATAGATGATGATAATTGCATGTGACTGAACTAGAGATAATATTTAGCTCTCTGTTCTATTTTTACAATGCTGTGATCATGTAATAATCATTCATTTAGATTGTCTAATGTCACAATTCTGGGCAAATAAGGTTCCATGAGCCTTTCAGGATTCCTTGTAAAAACAGTTTTACAAAATTAATTCTAATTTTATTTACAATATGGTACTTCTGAGGATAAATGGTTCTGAGCCTTGATTGTTAATGCTGGGAAATGTTTGGCTAAATATCCAATACAGGATCTCAGCAACCCTGCTTGTGTTCACAACTATCTAAGTCTCAAAGTGTAATATCTTCTATAGCAACCAATTGTCTGATTTTTCAGATCTGGGGTTTTGCTAATGCTAGGGGAACAAGGTGCATCACAAGTGGAATATGACACATGGAAGTCCAAGAATTCACAAGATTTGGAGTGGGAGAAAGCAGATCTGAACCTCTCCCATCTTAACAGTCACACAGACACAACCCTATCCTGCTCCTGAAGTCAATGAGAGTTATCACTTATATCCCTGACAGCCGATTAACCATCCTCATTGGGAGAAGGCTGTAGGGGAGTGCTGATTACTGTAGCCAGGGTGAAGTGGAGAGGTCCCCTTTGGTTTTAGCAGAGATATAGGAGCTGTGCTCTTCCTTACTTTAACCTATAGTATTACCTATAAAAAAATATCCTGCTTATACTCAAGAAAAAGACATTTTTGCAAACAGAACTTGGAGGTGTAAGATATATTGGTGAGAAGAAACTGAGATAAGAAGGATGGCGTGTAGGATGGGGGGGAAGGGCAAGGACTGAAAGTAGAGGTAAGAGACACATGTAGAGATGATAAGATAAGTGTAGAATCCCTAATAGGCAGAGCAGTAATTTTCAGACATTAGATTCCACTCTATAGGGTATTTGGGCTTTACACCCATCCATGCATAAACTCTTTCAATCTACTATGTCCATGCAATATGCTACATATCTATATTCTCTCTCTCCTGAATTAAGTTAGTTAACTGAAGGCAAGGTTTATGCAAATACCATGAATATATAAGGATAGTTCTCTTTTAAGAGCTATTTGAGTTTGTACTGATCAGGGGTCGGCAACCTTTCAGAAGTGGTGTGCCGAGTCTTCATTTATTCACTCTAATTTAAGGTTTTGTGTGCCAATAATACATTTAAACCTTTTTAGAAGGTCTCTTTCTATAACTTTATAATACATAACTAAACTACTGTTGCATGTAAAGTAAATAAGGTTTTTAAAATGTTTAAGAAGCTTCATTTAAAATTAAATTAAAATACAGAGCCCCTCAGACTGGTGGCCAGGACCCTGGCAGTGTGAGTGCCACTAAAAATCAGCTTGCGTGCCGCCTTTGGCACACATGCCATAGGTTGCCTACCCCTGGTATTGATACTAACAAGTTATGTGTGCATATGGTCATCTGCTTTCATGTCTTAATGTTTTCTTTTTCCATAACACTTGTTGCTGCGGCCTATGTTCTATTAGCGAATACCTGACTAAGGTGATTATTGTTCCATATCATGTTTCAGAACATGATAATATGTGAGGTCCAGCAAATTGATTAGCAACTAATAAAGCATGTTTCCAGTAATTACTGTCCCAACACTTAAAATGCATGATCTGATGTTTATTCTGTGTGCTTAGAAATGTGAATCATTTTTGCAAATTCAAATAGTGTTGAAATTCAGCTCTCATGTGTACCCTGCAAGCAGTTGGACAAACTTGCGTAATGATTTGCTGCTCAGCAACCATTTAGTCTTGGCGTTTTAAGTTAGGTTAAGTCAAGTAACAATTCAACTCTCTTTTTCAAACTATTGACATGAACTGTAGAATTATCCGTCTTTCCCAAGTCTGCAAAGTTTGGTTAGAAATCTCATAGAAACAGGCTTTCTCGTATAGTTTTGTCACTTTCAGTCTCTGCTGGAAACGAGACATGAAAACAATAATGGGCCAGATCTTCAGGTGATGTAATGGAGCTATGCCAATTTACACCAGGTGTGGATTTAATTTTAATATGTGTGGCTCAAGAAAGGAGCAAAGCCTCAAGGTGGAGGTGGTATGTTTGTTCAAAACTGTCTCATTAGTCTGAAATTATTGTATTGTCATGGTCTAGTTTGTACAGTCAATAGGTAATTAACACCCTATCCATTAATAATTTCTACAGTATCTCAATTACACTTCATTAAATCATCAAACAAAGGCACTGATGAATTCAAAATGGTCCTGATTACCCAGAATATTGCTTCCATTAAATCTTATGTTTTTTTAAACTGTTTTGCTCACACACTGTTTGTGCACCTTAAATACAAACATTCACAATTGTTTTCCCTTCCACTGACACTGTTAGAATGATGACATAAAATGAAGCCCAATATATTTGTTCAGTGTGTAATGTTTTCCATACATTTGTATCCTCTTCACTGAAATTTTTTTCAAAGGTGTCAAAACAGGCTATTAGTATTAACCTGGTAAAATTAAATTTAAGTTCATGCAGACAGCTCATCATATGAAGACATTCACATGCAAAGCACAACATCCTTCAGTAACTTAGTAAAATAGAGAAGTTAATATCAGAAATCTTAGAAAAAGAGAACCACATCAAGTGTAATTTAACCTAATTGAGATTGATTTAAAATCATTTTTATTTCAAAGGGAGATATCATTTTTGAAGGCAGAGTCTTTTTTGGTTGTGCAAAATTCTCAGCATTATAATTTTTTTCTTTTAATCTTGTTTTCGTAATACAGTATGTGAAACAGACTCTGCATTGCCAAAATTTCATCAATTATCTTGAGCTTTCATTAGATCATACAATTCTTAATATTTTTCCTTCTTCCTTTGCAATTGCTTTAGTACCTGTAGGGTTTAATAAGCGTGCTAATACAGTGTAAATAATGTAAGGACCTAGCTGTAGATTATCTAGGCCAATTATTCATTTGATCACATCCCACTAGGCTGTTTTGTTCTGCATACTTAGAGCATTACATCTAGAATACTGGAAAGTTTTGTATGGTTATTTTCTAGTTATAGTGTACCTAACTTTGTTATTCCAAGTCTATGTCAATATAAATCCATTGAAATCAGTGAAGTTAGACCAATGTAAAACTCATTATATAGTAATGAATCAGGATCAGTATTACTAATACATGATCAAATATCAGAAAAAAATTGTCAGATTATTGAATGGATTTTGCTGTTATCTGGCATATAAATGATTTGACAATTGGTATTTGACCAGCTACTGTAGAAACTTTATCAAATAAGTTATTTGAGCAATGCCAATTTTTTTTGTAAAACACGTTCAATAAGTAGATGTCATCTGAAAAATTCACAGCATACATTGTTGAATTTCAAACCAGTATCGTCAGGAAAATAAAATTACCATCATTAATTCAGACAACTTCAGAACATTTATCATCGTTTTCATATCTTCTGATTTTTGGAAACATGCTTGTTGGTGATGTATGGTGATGAAATTATTGCAGTAAAAGGGATTTCTCAGCTTTTTTCACAAATGCAGCACTAATCTCAACTCCATGTCTATGTGTGAGATGCTTTCAAAGATAAATCTACTTACATTATTTAATTATAGTTTGCTAATTATGGAATGCAACAATGGAAACATAATGCAACCAAAGTCTGACTGTTTTAATGATATGAAGATTGTAGCAGAAGAAACAAGTAAAGAAAAGTAAAATGTTCTTCAACAATGTGAGCTTAATGCTCAATTTAAAAGTGAAGAAATAAAGATTTACACTTCATGATATCTGGTAAAATGTTTGTATGCATTATAGCTGGGGCAAATATAACCAACCACTTGGTGACTTTTCACATTTTTTTAAATAGAATGTTTATATTTTCAGTAATGGTAACACAATATCCTTACAGAATGTAGTATACTTAACAGTAAATATAAAAGGTCATACTGGTAATACCACTTTAAAAATGTATTATAATGATGGAAAAATCTAAAACATGAAAAAACAAACTCTCTATGAAGAAAGAAAATAAAGATGAGGGAAAGAGTGATGCCAAAGACTAAGATAAGGTTATAGTTGATACTAATATCAAATGGATGTATGAAGGGATGTGGTTAATGTGCTCAATGCTGGATCATCAGTAAAAGGCTGGTTTTATGCCACCAGTAAGGGTGGTTTTATGCCTTTTGTACTCTCTGATCTTGCAGCAAGTCATAATCTGGTTTGGCATTCAGCACAATTTAAAGCAGTCCCAAGCATTATAGTCCATTGTGTCTCCAGACCAAAGTAGTTTCAACAAGGATAGGATCTGGTCCCCTTTTTTCTGGCTCTGAGCAAAGGAAGTTCTAGCCCCTCCAAATCTGAATGAACTACATCTTAGGTTTAGTTAATGCATAATAGAGATTTTTTAATAGGATTTTTTGAGGGATGGACTGAGTCTCAATCATTTTGTCACTTGTATCCACTCGCTTAACCTCATTCTATTAAATAATATTATAGAAGAGGAACACATTTAAGATAGAAAAAGTATGGTAATAAAAGTAGTTGTACCCCATTCCTTTACTCTTTGAACTGGCACTAACCTCTTAATGGGAGTGAATTGTTCTCAGGTGAAGGAACAATTTCCCCTTTTTAAAATTGAGTAATGAATGTAATACATATAAAGGCAAAATCCTGCAGTCCATATTTAAGGCCTGTTACAGGGTTCACTCACAACTGGGGGCACCTCCTCTTGGCTGCTATGGGGACTTGCTCCTTCCAGATCCAACGCCCCACTTCTGCTGCTTGCTGCACGCCCTATTGTTGCTGTCTCTGCCAGTCTCTCCGACTCCAGGTGGACCCTCTCCATGACTCGGCCATCCGGCCAAGTCACTATATGTGTTTCCCCTTTCCAATGTATCAACCTTTCATTGCTGACAGTCTTCCCATTCACTTTCCCATGGTACCACTTCCCCAGTGGCTGGGTTCCAGCTCAGGGGCCCTCTAATAAACAACCAAGGTCTGTTCTCTCCTGAACCTTACTGCCTTTTCCCTGATCCCTTTCCTTACCTTCTGGCTCACCCCATGACTTGCCAGCCTCACAATTCCCTCATCCCAGAGGGTAGCTGCAGCCTACTTCCCTCCATCCCTTTGCACTCTGCTTCAAACTTCCTGTCTTTATAAACCCTTCCTATTCACATACAGGTGAGCTTCCCCTAATCAGGACTTTCCTCTCAACCCTAATTCTACCAGCTTTTAGTGTAGTAGATTAATCAGCCCATCTGTCCTCCATTAACCCCTTCAGTGCAAGTGTGGGATGAACACTCCATCACAAGGCCCAACAAGTGTCAGTGTTTGCATGACTGAGCTTTGACAGTGTGATATTTTTTTTCCAATTGGACTCAAGGTAGGCTTAACTCTGCTCCCACTGGGAGTTTAACTGTTGAGTGCATGGGGAGCAGAGGTATTCTGATGCTGAGTAGAGCTTGTTAAAAATTTTCTGATAAAACAATTTTTCTCTGGAAAATGCTGGATCAATTAAATTGAGAAGGTTTTGGGTTTTTTTGCAAAAAGTATCAATTTGTCAGTTTTTTCAGGGAATTATTGAAACAATCAAAATTAAGGTCAAAAGTTTTATTGTGGAATGTCATTTTAATTTGTATGATATTCTATTATATCTTAGAATAGAACCTAGTATGAAAGACAAAACAAAATATTTTAACCTTTATTGAAATGAAAAAAATGAAACTTTCCATCAAAATTAAAGTTTTTCTCTTGGGGAAAAAATGATATTTCAAAAAGGGCATTTTCTGATGGAAAATTGCTGACCAGCTCTTGCTAAGGGATTGATTATGCCTCAAGCCTGGCACCAAGCCCCAAGATGCAGTGTGGCTCAAAGAAAGGCCTTTGAGTCACAATTTCTCCTCCATTTCCTCCTCACTCCAGGTGGACAATAATCTACTGCTAGTTTGATCAGTAGTAAATTATACTACTCCCACATGAGCTCAGACGTGCTTGCTAGTAAGCAGAAAGTTGACAAAGGCTCCATCTATCTCTGCATCTTTCCTCTCCATTCCCTGTCTACTTGCCTTGGATGGAAGTAAACAGACATGCTATGCCCTCTTATTTCTTTTCATCCAGACCCAAGGTATGCGTAACCCAAGCAGGAGTATAGAGGAGACTCTTGTTCCCTTTTTCTTCCTCCTTTGGGTGTGTAGTCTGCTATTTGGGCCTAGATTCTTAGGTTATGGCATGGTGCATGGGAAAAGATTTTGTGTACAATAAATATATAACCTTACAAAACACTGTGTAGGAGAAAATTAATCTGGGAAAAGCAGAGCGGGGGGTGTGTATGTATAAAATATAGTAAAGAACATCAACTGGGAAATGGTACTTCTCAAAAATAGACACTTCTTATGGATAAAAAGCTCAGAATGAGTAAATCCTGAGGAAATTAATTCTCAAATGGCTGTACAATCCCTAGAGGCCTGGATCAATGATCTTTTGTCATTAATTGTATTGACAGCTGGCAGTTCAAACCTTCTGGCAATTTATCTTCCCACAGCATATTTTTCAAGAGGTATCTTGTGGTATTGACCTTACGCCAGTGCGGAAGTGACAGATAATAATAATAATCCCTAAGGTCCTGATAGATGGGATTTTTGTAGAGAGCAAGGGGCAAGTACTGGTTTGTTTACAAAATTCTTCTTCATAATCAGATTGTAATAGCAATGTTTATTTGTGATATATAAAAGGGTAAGACAGTTAAAATATTAACAATTTTATGTAGATAATACTATGAGGAAGAGAATTTCTGTTTATTTTTTGAGACAGTCTTGAAGAGTCTTTCAGGGTTTCCATAGCATTTCCCCTCTTTAAGTGGCTTATTTTTGGTGCTAAAAACTCACTCTGTGGCTATGTCTACACTACAAAGTTTTGTCGGAAAAAGTTATGCCGTTTTCATTAAAGCGCTTTATTTAAAATCGCTGTTGCATGGCCACACTAGCTGCTTGTGCTGGCAAAGCACAGCCACACTAGCAGCTTTTGCATCGACACAGAGAGCAGTGCAGTGTGGTAGTTACCCCACTATACAACTGGACACAGGGTGCTTTGGGAAAGGTTCGCAACGCCTCATGGAGCTGGTACAGTGTTGCATGATGCAGGTTTCTCAGTGGCATCACTCCATGGGAATCCTACTAGATTGTCAGCCGCTTTTCAACTGAAGTGTGTGGGGAGAGGGAGAGGAGAGTGGTGTGTCTGGGGTGGGGCAGACAGCAGGCTGACTGACCTATCCTGAGGCAGGGGATCCCCCACGTCAGACCGTGGCTCTGCTCAGCCAGCCTGAAGCAGCCCACTCTGCCTGCCTGCTTATGGTTCTGTGATTCCCTCCAAGTTCTCCCACAGCCTCCTCAGCTACTTGGAGCAGCATCCTGAGCAGCACTGTGAGCTCTCCATGCTGAGGAATGTCAAAGCAGCACAGCAGTCTGCCTGCTGCTGTGTTCCTAGTGCAGGGCGCAGAACAGGAGCATTCCAGTGATTTGCTCTTTGTTCCCCAAAGGGAGCAGCAGGCTCAGCTGTCAGTTACTTCCTGGAGCTCTGAAAGGGAAGAGGTGCATGCCTGCAGGGCAGCAGAGCAGTCACAGCAGGCATTGTGGGATACTGGCAGAAGTCAGTTCTATTGACAAACAAACAGCAGTGTCTACACTGACGCGTTGTCGCTTTAACTATGCGGCAATAGACTTTTTGCCTCTTGTTGAGGTGGTTTTATTTTCTTGGCAAAACAGCAGTTTTCCTGCCAAAAGTAGCTCTGTAGTGTGTGTACCTCCCGTGTTTTGTTGGCAAAAGGTAGCTATTACCGATAAAACTTTGTAGGGTAGACAAGGCCTGAGTTGAGATTTAACATACACTAAAGGGAATCCATCCACAAGTATAATATGTATGCACAAGAAGAGCAGAAAACTGCAGTTGAAAAACCTTTTCAAAAAATTTCCAAATTAGTAGATTAATCAATAAATATCTTTTCCTACAAGTAGTTTTAGTATTGATAAGCTGTCATTTTCCAGTTAAAAAGGTTTGGAGAATTCCCATCTAGCTCTAGTCCTGAGCTTCTGCAGTTGTACTCAGCTGAACTTGTGGGTGCTCAGCATTTTTGAGGATCAGAAAAGATCATTTCAAGACAGGTACCCAAAACGGTGTGGGGAGGAACAACTTGAGAATTGCCTCTTGTCATAGAGGGAGTCAATGGCAGAATCAAGGATAGCTCAGAGTGAACACTTGTTTCCCAGATTTTCTTGCTCAGAAGTAAATGGGATTAATCCCTCTTCAACATTTACATTCTGCATTGAACACATGTGCTACTGAGGCCAACTCTCTTCCATCCCTCCCAAAGGGTACATGATAGAGCTCTGTGCATATATCTGTCCAGATACTTCTACACTGATGATTGGCTGGTTTATGCAATTCAATCAGGGAATATTTTAAATGCCACTGAAACGTAATGTATTTAGAAGTTGAAGCAATCTTCTGACCAGTTAAATTAGGTTTTTTCCTCTTTCTAGTGTCATATACGGCACCCACATCTGCGCACTTCTTTCTAAAATAATAAATAATGCATTTATCAGATCTTAAAGTGAATTACAGTACATGTGAGGAAGCTTAATAAAATATATTTTATGTGAATGTATGTCCAATGGGTACAACAAACACATACATAATAGCTACAAGTTAGATAATTTAGAGAATTCTAGTGAAGTTCAAAAAAATTGAGATCTTGTATTTGGCCTACTGAGTTGCTTTGACCTTGTTCATGCTCTGTTGATTAAATATCTTAGCTTGTCCTGTGTTTTTTTTTCTTTGAATTTTATCTCAATGAGCTATCTCAGAGACCAGGATTAAACTGTTCCAGAAAAGTTATGTGGGAATCTTGAAGCTGCACACTGGCCCTTATATTTTTCAATATATATTTTTGAAGTAAACGTACTCATGAAAAATATCAGATTGAAAACACTGGACAATAAAGTCCTCATAAACGGAGCAGGATGAGAGGATAAAGAACTCAGGAGGAGGATGTCTGGTTTTTTGGTTTGTTTTAGTTTTTTATGAAGATGGAACAAGTTTTGAGTGGATAAGATTGTTATGTAAGTGTTCTATAATTGGATTTTTACAAGTATTCACAGCCAAGTTATTTCCTTCCATTCTATGTCCTTTGCTTCATGAAACCCAAACATCTGCTTTTTAGTGTATGTTGTGTACCCATTAAGGCATACAGAATGATGTGTTCCTGAGCTTGTGCTCCAGGCTGAGACTTTGGGAAAACTTTGACTAAATGCAATTAGAAAAAAAATCCTGAAATATATCTCTGTTGCTTCCATCTGTGGTTATAAACAACTGTCCCATCTATTACTTACCCTTTATTCTGAAGAGGATCTATTCAACTCTACTGTCATGCTGTCTGAAATGTGGTCAAGTGTCTGTAAAGTCATTCTTCTGTGTGCAGTTGTCCTATAATAAAAATATTTTGGAATTTAGTACGTGTACCGCACTTAGACTTCCCCTATACTACCTACTTGTAGGAGAATCAGATGTTGAGAGGAGTCTCTTAGAATCACACAGCCAGTCTTGCACAATTTTCTCTTTTGCAGAAAAGGTGGTTCTGATCTTCCACTTCACTTCAACAGCATCTTTCCCATAGCAGTGAACTACCTAGGATAATAGGATCTAGTGAGAGATTCTGCAAGACTTGGGGCCTCCATACGGTCACCTTTATCCTGAGTTAGATCCTTCCAATTTGAGAATATAATAGTTCACTGCAACAGGAATCTTATCCCTTCAGCCATATGACCTCTACACATGTGTTTTTTCCTGACTTGCATTCCCCTATCAGCTCCTCTTTTAGAGATGTTGGTGTACACATCCTTTCCCCTCATTTAGAAATAGCTGCAGTATATCAGATACCAGTCTGTAGTAACTGTGTGCAAATGTTGACCTTTTAATGACAACAACTAGTTAAAGCCAAATTTTTGTATCTGTTTTATCCAAACCTCCTCCTTTTTCTAAAAAAGTAAACTGTAATCTGCCCTCTTGCACAAGTCAATGCAGCAATACTCATCCATGTATTTGTATTCCCCATACTTCATTGGCACAATATTTTTTAACCTCTGCCTCCTGAAAATGATCAGCATCCACTTAAAGAATTTAAAATGAATTAACTGAACTCCCAACTATAACCAAAATATGAGATCATAACACCCTTGTGCTATATTAAGTTCCAGTTCAATAATGCAATGGGTTAAATTCATCCCGCATTTAAGTCCACTGAATGTGGGCCATAGATTTTAAAATGTTTGAGCTTTACAAAGCTCTATCTGGTCTTTCACCTCCTCCTTCATTAAACCTGCATGTCCTCTAAACCCTTTCCAGGTCTCTCAGATCCACTCGCTCTCAGTTGTTCTCTGCTCCAAAGTTCAGCCTTTTGTTCTATCAGTAACTATGCTACTTTATTCAGAACTCCCTCCCTTTTTAATGTCGGAGAGCTCCTTGTCTAAATGCTTTTGAAAATTCATTATCCCTTTCACTGCTGAACTCCACCTCAGAGTTTGCCCAGCATCATTTGAAGTATTGGCTTTACTTTGAAACTTCAACATTTCTTTGAGAAATACATTTGTGCAGCCCTTGGGATGCATTGTAGCCCATGTCCCTATGTTAACCTTTTTCACATTGCCTAGTGTGACAAAGCTCCAAGTCTGTACTTGTGGGTCCTGCGCTTCCTGGCAGATTTAGGGGCCTCAGAAACTCATCTAGGCCCCAGAGTGACCTCCCTTTCTCAGTATAATTGGCAAGAGTCACCACCTAGTGAGTTACCTTCATCACAGGCCAGTATGGAAGATGGAAAAGGGGGGAGCCCGGGCCCACCCTCTACTCCGGACTCCAGCCCAGGGACCCTAATAGTATCAGCTAAGATGGCTGACCTTTTAGGCACAAAACACAATACAATTCCCTGGGCTACTTCCCCACAGCAGTCCCCGCTTCTTCAAACTCCACTTCACCCTTACCTCAGGGCCTCCTTCCTTCAGTATGATATGTTGTCCACCACTCAGTCTCACCAACAGCATAACTTCCTTCCACAGCTCCTCACACCCACACCCACCTGACTAACTGGGAGGTTTTTATCTGGATTCAGCCAGTCCCTGATTGGCTTCAGGTGTCCCAATCAGGCTAGCTGTTTCTACTCCTTTCTAGAAGGTTCTTAATTGGCCCCAGGTGTCTTGATTGGCCTGGAGTAGCCTTTGTTTGGCTATCCAGGGAACAGGGACCTGCACATCCTGAGACTAATATACCTGCCTTCCAGCACTCTCCTATATCCTTCTGGTCTGACTCCATCACACTAGGAATAAAAGCACATGCAACATTTGCATTTAACTTCAAACCCACTCATATGTATCCTCATTTGGGGGTATGAATGATTCCCTGAATATGGATAGAGGATTTTTGCCCAGCTGAAAATTCTCAATCTACTATACAGACTTGAAGATGGAGCCATCTATTTGGGAGCTAGGAGTCCTCAGGGACCATGAAGAATCCTGGGGCTTGTCTGGGAGAAGAGTCAATTGGGATGCATGGATGGAAGGAAAAGGGGATTCCCCCAGGAACTGCATTTGCCTCTAAGCCCCGTTCACAAAACTTATCACAAATGGTACGTGCAGGATTTGCACTGCTCTAGTTAAGAGCAAAGTCTTTCTTTGAAATTCTCCTTCCTGCTGAGCTCATGACTAATCTCTTTTAGTGTATGTGGCACCTTGGGGTGATGCCGAAAGTGAGATTGTATTGTAAAGGATGGCTTTTTTAAGACAATGGATGTTGCAATGATTCAAGAGAAGGGAACATTAAATAAAAAAGGGCAGGAGTGGGAAATAAAAGAAGAGACATCAGATAGCAGGTTATGAACAGTAGCTAATCCAGCCATCAAGTGCAGACCGCAGTTCATTGTAAGTTTTAGCATATACTGGGTCATGGGGCTCATTTGTACAATACAGCATATGCATTAAAATGTGCATTTAGATAACTATAGGTATCAATTAAATAATTATGACTACTGTAGAGATATAGAGTCTTTAGCAGGAACTGCTTTTCTGAATGTTCTTGAATTTGATATGCTGTACCCACTGAACACAATTTCAGAAGGAATTTTGCTTTATCACCACAGCCTATTTTCTTAAGTAATCACATTGCAGACTTTTCAGATAAAGCAGCTTTAATCTCCTTTACTCAAACACATGGCATGATGTATACTCTGCCTGAGAATTAGAAGGAAATTAGATTAGAAACAGGCAAGCCTCACCGGGGACACCTATACTGTTCATGGGAGTGTGCTTCTTGGTCAAGGTAGACAGACTTGTGTTAGCTCAGTTCAAGTTAGTGCACTAAAAATAGCAGTGGGGGTTCTGCACCATGGGTGGCAGCTCAAGCTAGCTGCCCAAGACAAAGGCAACCCGATCCTCCAGGTCCAAGCTCGCCTGGCTTTCCGAAACCTCCGCCTGTACTGCAACATCCATACAGCTAGTTTAGCACATTAGCTTGTGCATGGCTAGCATGAGTCTGCCAACCTAGCTTCAGTGTAGAAATCACCAGAAGGATATTTACTTAGGAAGAGATCTTAGGGTTGACTTGGTTTAGGATGATGTTTTTGTTGTTTAGTTTTGGTTCCACGTGATGAATTTAAGGGATGGCTGGGAAAAATGAGAAACTCAGTAACACTGTTTTGAATGAGACAAAGGGTGACAGATGCCAGATAACAGGGGTGGCCGAGTTTACTGATTCTCCAAGCCACATATGACAATCTTCAGATGTTCGGAAGGCCTAAGCTCCCCCTCCTCTGAAGCCAGAGACAGATGTGGAGTCACATCCGTCCTCCCCTCTCCCTATTTTTGCAGGGCTTGCTGGCCCAACTCGGTCACATGGTGTCACCAAGTCTCCTCCCTGCATGGCAACTGCCAGAGCCAGCAAGCTGAGAGCTGCAACCATGGGGAGAGGCAGCAGCAAACAGTTGGGAGCTGCAGGGGGAGCCGCTGCTTTCGCTGTTGCTTCTCCTGTGGAGATAACACCTGGGAGCTTCAGGGAGGGGCCGCTGAAGGTAAGAGGGAGGGTGCACCTCTGGGGAATGAATCAAACTGTTGTGGGGGGGCTAACTTTTAAATTGTGCCCCCCATTCTCAGCGTTCACCGGCCATCTCTGGAAGAAGCCCCTAACCCTACCACAGGACAGAAGCCCCGAGCTGCCCCCCCACCCCTTCCAGTCTGGTAGACGGAGAATTGGTGGGATTTGAAGGGGCTCCCCATGAGCCGCACTTTAACTGTAAAAGATCCACATGCAGCTCACAAGCTGTGGGTTGGCCACCCTTGCCATATACATTTCACCTGAGATGTACCCTACGGCTGTGTGAATAGCTGGGTTTTTTTAAAAAAAATATATATATCTATATAATAGAATATGTGTGTGTATGTATAAATTTTCATTTTATTTCAGTTAGCTGGCAGCTCTGAAAACTTGGGAGGGAAATAGTTGTTCAGGTGAAATCAAAGCTAAATTTGTTTGACCTGACATGAACATTTCATTTAGGGTATGGTTACACTTACAAGATTATAGCGCTATAGGTTATAGCGGTCCCCTTATACAGTAATATGTATAGCGCTATTGTATGTCCACACTCAGATGCTCCTGCGGTATAGCATGGCCACATTTGGGGCACTTAATGCGGCATTAAGAGCAGCGCATTAGGGCAGGTATCCCAGCATTCAGCTGGGTGCAACGTGCTTTTTAAACGAGGGGGGTGAGGGGGGACGCGTTGTGTGTATGCAGAGGGAGAGAGACAGTGGTTTTTCCGTTTTTCTGAAAGCCTGTTAGTGAGCCTCCGTTCACAGAAGGCTTTGTTTTCACACAGGCTCCCTCCTTAAACATTTGCATTGCTTATCTGCGGAGTTAAGAAAGAAACTCTAAAGAGGTACTTCCGCATTCCTCCAGCCAGGTTCAAAACAAAGGGAAGAGACGTTAATTGCCTTAAATGGCTCTAGGCATCTCCAGAGATCACTTGTAGCGCAGTGGGTGTCCACATTCTTGCTGTAGCGCTACAGCAGCTGCGCTAGAGCCCTTATTCCCCATGAGGAGGTGGATTTATAATAGCGCTATAACTCCACGGTTATAGCGCTATTAGTGCCTTGCCAGTGTGGACGGGGAGTAGGTTATAGCGCTCATGGGGGCTTTATAGCGCTATAAAGTGCCAGTGTAACCATGGCCTTAGTGTGTTTTTACTAAAAGATAATGAAAGGCTAGATTCAGAAAACTATTTGAATAGGAGGCGGTGTGGGTTATTCCCTCTTGTTCAACCAGATCCAGGTTTAAATTCTTCTTCTGGAGCAGTGACTTACACCCAGGTTTCCCTTGTCTTAGATGAATGACCCAACCACCACGTTATAGGGCATTCTGGGGTGGGTTACTCTCAGTTTGTCCTGTTGAAGCTGTTCCACTTTATACAAGGAATTTGAGTAGTTATTGGGCTAGCAAAAGAGAGTAACTCTATAGCCCAGTGATTAGGGCACTTACCTGGGAAGGCAGAGAATTGGGTTCAAGTTCCTCCTCCAAAATGGGGTGTTGGACCCGGATCTTCCACCTCTTAGGTGAATACACTGGGCACTGTTGAAGATAAGGGGGGGGGGCACCACAACCTCCTCCAATTTTGGAAATGATGCCTACATCCACTTGTGAATCTAGCCCCAAAAATCAAAATGCTTCATTTAGATAATGTCAATTTTATTTGTTTTCACATATCTGAACTTTTTTCTTTTTCATTTTGTCCAAAATTGATGTGAATTCATGGCACTTTTTCAGTCAACCGGCATCTGCATTTTTCAGAGGAAAATAAAGTCTTCTGAATAGTTGTGGCACTTCATTATCCACATCAGAGAAAAACAATATTTTTTGAAAATAAGAGCACTAAGTTCAGTTTGCTGTGATTGCTTGGCTGTGATATATTTGAAATAACTTCCAGGTATTTTCTGAAAATGATAGCAAGTCCCAAAAGTTTCCTGAATTTAAGTCTGAATTATTGTTGTTTTGAAAAAGTGTATGAAAGTTTGTTTGTTATTCAGATTAATCACATAGCACGAACAACAAATATGCAACATCAGCAATTCACCAAACCATTCTCTCCTCTACCTCCTAGAAAAACCCTTAATGGGTTGAAAATTATTCCTCATAATTAATTCACCAGTGGAAAAAAGTGGCTAAGGGTGACATTTTCAAAATTATCCTAAGCAAGCTAGCTTCTTAACTCCCAATGATCTTAAAAGTCAATGGAAGTTACACAGCTTATTCCCTTAGGCACTTCTGAAAATCTTGCCCAGTATTTGTAATGTATAGTTCAATCAGCTCCTATTCCAAAGGATTTAAATCCTGCCTTTCTAGGTGTTTTTCTGGAGTAAAGAAGATAAGATCAGGTTTAGTGGTACCTGAATAAATTCATAGAACCTGAGTTCATTTTCCTGGTGTTCAGATTTATCTGGATTTGCCTAAGAATGTTCAGCAGTTTAGTTCATCTTTGATTAGGTCATAATTGGATTTTTTAAAAAATATTATAATTATCATCAGTTTTAGCTATTTCCAATTCTAATTTTTCTTTTTTTACTGCTAAGGGCTGAAGAACTACCAGTGATGAAAACTGAAGGGGTGTTAAATTCAAATAATATCTTTGCAAGTATCATCTGATTTTAACAGTCTGGAAAAACCAGATTAACCTAATCTATGAACTAGACTTGTCATGAAAAGAGCAGCTTTGAGTTTAATCCCTTAAGGGTGATCATCATTTTATGAGGTCTTATTAACATGCAGAGTGACAAAGCATAATAGAAATATTAGGCCCAGGAGTCATCTGTGATACATATATTATTTTAAAATATGAGGTAACATTTAGCTATTTCAAAGGATCCATTGAAAAAATACCTTAGGTCACTCAAGCATTTGTTATTTTCACACAATAATATATATTCACTTATTGTCATATGTAAAGATTATCACTTCACTGGTAGTTAAAAAAACACAGTAGTTTATTTTATTTCATTAATTACACAAGAACAACAAAGTAAAATGATGACAAACACCAGATTTTATTTGGATGGTCCAACCGTATATTTTGTGGGCAATTGCCAATGGCTTCACTTGCTTATTCATTTTATCACATGTGTGTGTGGTTTGCTTGATGAAAACTTCAGCTTTACCACAAGTAATAACTGGAGAGGGGTTTGGAAGTATTGTGGGCCATTTAGGGTGACCAGATAGCAAGTGTGAAAAATCAGGACAAGGATTGGCGGGGGGAAGTAAAAGGCCTCTCTCTAAGACCTCTATAAGTCATCTGGTAACCCTAGGGCCATTATGCCTCTTATTTTTTAACCTGGAACCTGCATGAAAACACTAATTTCCAATTGTGTGCATGTATGTACATGCTGTCCATGAGCACCTCACAGTTACTGAATGAGAAGCAATTAGCCTGATTTTGAACTTCCTTTTTGGGCATTGAAATTTCTGCATTCAAATAACCACAGGCACAACTGATGTTTCACCCAAGTACATAATAGTGTCGTCATATGAGTACTTGTTTGTACAGGGAGCAATTTACAAAAGCATTTAGCATCACGCCCCTTCTCTACCTATGTTACATTGATGACATCTTCATCATCTGGACCTATGAGAAGGAAACTCTGAAAGAATTCCACCATGATTTCAACAGCTTCCACCCCATCATCCACCTCAGCCTGGACCAGTCTACCTGGGAGGTCCACTTCCTAGACACCACGGTGCAAATTAATGACGGCCACATTAACACCACCTTATACCGAAAACCTACCGACAGTTATGCCTACCTTCATGCCTCCAGCTTCCATCCTGGACACATGATCCATTGTCCACAGCCAAGCACTGAGGTAAATCGTGTTTGCTCCAACCCCTCAGACAGAGATCAACACCTACAAGATCTTCACCAAGCATTCTCAAAACTACTATACCTGCACGAGGAAATAAGGAAACAGATCAACAGAGAGAGACGAGTACCCAGAAGCGTCCTGCTGCAAGACAAGCCCAAGAAAGAAAACAACAGAACACCACTGGCCATCACCTACAGTCCTCAGTTAAAACCTCTCCAACGCATCATCAGTGATTTACAACCCATCCTGGACAACGATCCCTCACTTTCGCAGGCCTTGGGAGGCAGGCCAGTCCTTGCTCACAGACAAACCGCCAAGCTCAAGCATATTTTCACCAGCAACAGCACACTGAGCCATAATAACTCTAACTCAGGAACCAATCCATGCAACAAACCTCGATGCCAGCTCTGCCCACATATCCACACCAGCAACACCATCACAGGAGCTAACCAGATCAGCCACACCAGCACTGGTTCATTCACCTGCACATCTACCAACGTAATATATGCCATTATGTGCCAGCAATGTTCCTCTGCTATGTACATCAGCCAAACTGGACAGTCTCTACGAAAAAGGATAAATGGACACAAATCAGATATCAGGAATGGTAATATACAAAAACCTGTAGGAGAACACTTCAATCTCCCTGGACACACCATAACAGATTTAAAGGTCACCATCTTGCGGCAAAAAAACTTCAAGACCAGACTGCAAAGAGAAACTGCAGAGCTGCAATTCATTTACAAATTTGATACCATCAACCTAGGATTGAACAAAGACTATGAATGGCTAGCTAACTACAAAAGCAGTTTCTCCTCTCTCGGTGTTCACACCTCTAGATTAGCTGTTAGAAGAGGACCTCATCCTCCCTGATTAGAGATAACAAGCTGGTTCAACCAGATTGGACTAATCTTGTTATCTCTAACCTGGTCCTTGCCTCTTATTTATTCCTGCCTCTGGATACTTCCACTGCATGCATCCATGTGGGTATTAACCCATGAAAGCTTATGCTTCAATACTTTAGTTAGTCTTTAAGGTTCCACAGGACTCTTTGTCACTTCTGCAATTCCAGACTAACACAGCTACTTTGATATTTAGCATTGGTATAACTGTCCACACTGAAGTCATTACAGGTTTTGTCATCAGTGGAAGCAGTTTGGCCAATGCTGAACAATTCTGTGAAAACCAACAGACATATTGCTTTTGTTAGGTATACTTCAGTTTCACTTTCTGACATGCCAACTTTGCCCTGATTGGGACCATATAAGAAAAGTTAGATATAACAATAATTGTATTCAGTTAATTTATCCTTTTAAGGATCTTGTTCCTGTGACCAAGGGAAAGAATTTTTATCCTCATTTTATAGATGGTGAATTGGTACAGTCAAGCAGAAAGCCTATGGTACAGAAGTTAGATGTCATGAAGCAGAGTCCACTGCCTGACCCTCAAGACCTGTTTAATACTGGTGGACATGATCATGCTATTCAATTTGGGGTATGGAGCCTTGCTCAGTAATAAGACTCTGAAGTATACAGAAATATAAACTGCAGTCAGTAGAGTTGAGACTAGAGCTCATGGTGGTCTTGCTCTCAGCTCAATGCACTTCCCTAAAACCCACAGTGTATTTAGATATGGGCAGCACAGCTCTACTTCTCTTTCTTTCCATTTACAAAACATTGCCTAACTGACTGGGGCAGACAGACCAATTCAGCTACAATATAACACTAGTATTCAATATACTAGACAGTCTGGTATCCCACTTCCAGATTACATGTACAGAACTTTAACTCTTTCGTACCCTCTACTTCTTCCTATGCAATAGTGTTATGGACCAATTTTCAGCGGGACCATTGTCAGTAAGTTCCTATTTTCTGCCTATTTTTTTTCTCCAACTCTCAGAGTTTTCAGATACAAAGTACTCTTGCCCATCTGTAGGGTAGAGTCTATGAAGATCTTTTAAATTAGTGATAACCTTTTACATTTTCATTCACAACAGATGACCTGAGTGTTCTTCATGCATCCCTCAGCGCTTAATTTAAATAATTCCTCTGAAAATTAGTTAATATTCTGTTCCAACAATCTAGTTCTGCAACGGTTAAGGTGGAACTTATCCTTTTTGTATACAGTCTGCATTCCCCAAAAAGTTCCCCAGTGCCTAGAAACTGAAAGGTAGGATTTTCAAAAGTGCTTAACATTGGCCTAACTTGCTTTCATTGAAATCAGTGGGTGAAGGTGAACTCCAGAGAGATCACAAACAGCAGTCAGGGTGTCAAATCCTGTGTTTCTCATATTGCTAAATGTGGCAAGGGCCCTGCTTAGATTCTAACTGGGTGGGAGTCAGATTCTGTGGGTGGGGAGGATGCATATGGGAAAAGAGGGTGTGATACAGAAAAGATTGAGAATACCAATCTTGTGGTATTCAGCTTAATCTAATATTTTTCACTCACTCCCAACCATGTAAAGTAAAACAAAATCTTGCCAGTTGACAGTTATGTTTTATCAGGGCTGTTGATATAGATTGCTGGAGATCTTTGAAGTTTGATATTAATAATGAAGATCTGGCATACTGTTAATTACTTTTGTCTTAATCTCTATTATCTGAGTTGCATAATAATTAATATTAATCATCGGAATTCAAGATTTTCATTAAAATAAAATAAAAATGTAAGAAATTTTCCTGAAGATAATTTTGCACATGAAATATGGCCAACTGGCTGATGTTTATGTCAAAGAAAGGATTGGGGGTTGGGGGTTTAGGGATATCAGAAGCATAGGTTTGAATCCCTGACCTTCTTAATAACCATTGATGGACCAATCCTCCATGAAACTTATCTAATTCTTTTTTGAGCCTTCACATCTCATAGCAAGGAGTTTTCCCAGGCTGACAGTGTTCTATGAAGAAACACTTCCTTATATTTGTTTTAAACCTGATGCCTATTGATTTCATTGGGTGACCCCTGGTTCTTATGTTATGTGAAGTGGTAAATAATACTTCCCTATTACCTTTCGTTAAAACTATTCATGATTTTAGTAACCTTTACCATATTCCACCCTTACTTATCTCTTTTTTTCTAAACTGACCAGTCCAAGACTTTTTAATCTTCCCTCATATGGCAGCTGTTCTGTCTGCTTAATCATTTGTTGCCCTTTCTACATCTTTTTTTCCAATTCTAATGTATCTTTTTTAAAAATGGGACAACCAGAACTGCAAGCAGTTTTCAAGGTGTGAGCATATCATGGATTTATATAGTGGCATTCTTATATTTCCTGTTTTATTATCTATCTGTCCCTTTCCTAATGGTTCCTAACATTCTATTAGCTTTTCTGACTGCTGCTGCACATTAAGTGGATGTTTTCAGACAACTATCCATAATGACTCTAAGATCTCCTTCTTGAGTGCTAACAGCTAATTTATACCACGTCACTTTGTATGTAGTACTGGGATTATTTTTTCTAATGTGCGTTACATTGCCGTTGAATTTCAATGTTGAATTTCATCTGCCATTTTGTCTAGTATCAGAGGGGTAGCCATGTTAGTCTGGATCTGCAAAAGCGACAAAGAGTCTTGTAGCACCTTATAGACTAACAGATCTTAGGGATCTTGAGCTTTCATGGGCTAAGTGGGTCTTAGCCCACGAAAGCTTATGATCCCTAAGATCTGTTAGTCTATAAGGTGCTACAAGACTCTTTGTCGCATCTGCCATTTTGTAACTCTTCACCAGTTTATGCGATCCCTTTATAAGTCTCTTTGCAGTCTGCTTTGGATGTAAGCCTTCATGTAAGTCTGCTTTGGATGTATCCTGAGTAATTTTGTATGGTCTTCCAATGTTGTCACCTCGCTGATCAGTCCCTTTCAAGATCACTTATGAATATGTTGGACAGCACAGGTTCCAGTACTTCTCTCCATTCTGAAGACTGATCATTTATTCCTACCCTTTGTTTCTAATCTTTTAACCAGTCACTGATCCATCCTCTTACCAAATGACTGCTTATTGTCCTTAAAAGCCTTTAGTGAGGGCCAATGTCAAAGGCTTTCTGAAAATCCAAGTACTCTTTATCAGCTGGATCACCCTTGTCCACATGCCTCCCTTAAAGAATATAATTGATTGGTGAGGCATGATTTCTCTTTATAAAAGCTATCTTGACTCTTCCTCAGTATATCATGTTCACCTATGTGTCTGATCATTCTGTTTTGTTCTTTGCTATAGTTGCATTAGCAATCCTTCTGTCATCTGGTTAAAGAGGCTGATTTAAGTTCTAGAATCTAGATTATATACCACAGTTAGTACTTCTGCAATTTCATATTTGAGTTCCTTCAGAACTCTTGAGTGAATACCATGTGGTCCTGGTGACTTATTACTGTACTGTTTAATTTATCAGTTTGTTACTCTACTGATACCTCAGTCTGGGACAGTTGCTCAGATTTGTCACCTAAAAAGAATAGCTCAGGTGTGGGGACCTCCCTTATATCCTCAGGAGTGAAGATGATGCAAAGAATTCATTTAGTTTCTCTACAATGGCCGTGTCTTCCTTGAATACTCCTTTACCACTTTGATCGTCCCATGGCCCCACTGATCATTTTGCAGGCTTCCAGCTTGTGATGTACTTAAAGTTTAGTTACTCACCTGCAAAGAATTTCTATTGAGCATCTTAGCTGTGAGCTCTTTAAACTTAGAGGGCTACATACAAGCTTAGAGGGTCTAAGGAGGAAGCTATCAGAGACCATGGTGGAAGTATCCAAGACTGAATGTCAGCCAGGGGACAGACTGCAGTCAGGGAAATGGCTGTAACTCTCTGTCTGCTGGGTGGCCAGTGCAGCCTGAAAAAGTTGGCGAGGGTGTCAGAAAAGGGGTGTGGCCACTGTAGTTGAAGAGGAATGCATTAATTTAGCGCATCAGCTTCCTTTGGTACCTGGCAGGACTTGTATGAATCTCTGATTGTAATCTCTAGAATCTCTAGATTCTCTTGCCCCATTGTAGGTGAGTGCTGGGAGGTGCTATCTTCAGGTATCTTCTTTGACTGAAAACAACCCTGACATTTCTTGGTACAAAGAGACTACTCAATGTAAATCTGTCAAGTCACAAGAACAAAGAGAAAATATTTTCAGTTATTCTATTAATTTGTCAAACCGTGGTTCAGCTGATACATACATTTATTTGCGCCTTTAGTAGCACAACAAGGAGGTCTCCATCACATGTGCATTGCTATCTGTAACCTGAGCTCGAGGGTGACTGCAAAGCTTTATGGGCTGACTTTCCATAAGAGGATGGGGGAGAGGGTAGGGCTGGGAATAAGCATGAAGGTTATTCATCAAATCCATCCTTGGGAACTATTAACCATTACACTGATCTACAATTTTTTAGAAGTCGTCTGCTTCAGAGGTAAAATGTGATATTTATTATGTATTTTGATGTGCTGAATTCAAATATGACAATTAAAACAACTGATTGGCTACTGTTTCTAAGATATTTAAGTTTTTACATTTTATGTCTATGTATATTGTGTAGATAGTAGAGTTTTAATCATAAATTGTAAACCTAGGTCTTTTCATGTGTTTATGGTTGCTTTACATGATAATATTTCACCTGTCCTGTTTATGTAACACTTTCATAATACATTTTATTTATATAACCCTTTTGCTGATTTTTAAACAAAAGGCAAAAAACTATTATGTACATAGTTTAGTCCTATTCAGTGTCTACATGGCGCTTCTTGGCTTGTCTCTTGTATTCATTAAATGGAGCATCTCTTGTCACTGTCCAGCAATAGTCTGAAAGCATTGATTGGCTCCATTTGCCCTAATAGCGTTTCTCCATTGTTGCAATGTCCTGGTGAAATCACTCGACGTGCTCGTCGCTCACTGCTCTGCAGTTTGGTGGAAAAAAATCTAGATGAGAGTGCAAAAAATGTATCTTTAGTGACATGTTGCAACCAAGGCTTTTGTATGCCTTGAGGAGGTTTTCCACCAACAACCTGTAGTTGTCTGCCTTGTTGTTTCCGAGAAAATGTATTGCCGCTGACTGGAAGGCTTTCCATGCCGTCTTTTCCTTGCCACGCAGTGCATGGTCAAATGCATCATCTCGAAGAAGTTCACGAATCTGAGGACCAACAAAGACACCTTCCTTTATCTTAGCTTCACTTAACCTTGGAAATTTTCCACGGAGGTACTTGAAAGCTGCTTGTGTTTTGTCAATGGCCTTGACAAAGTTCTTTATCAGACCCAGCTTGATGTGTAAGGGTGGTAACAAAATCTTCCTTGATTCAACAAGTGGTGGATGCTGAACACTTTTCCTCCCAGGCTCCAATGACTGTCAGAGTGGCCAATCTTTCTTGGTGTAGTGGGAATCTCTCGCACAACTATCCCATTCGCAGAGAAAACAGCAGTACTTTGTGTATCCAGTCTGCAGACCAAGCAAGAAAGCAACAACCTTCAAATTGCCACAAAGCTGCCACTGATGTTGGTCATAGTTTATGCACCTCAAAAGTTGTTTCATGTTGTCATAGGTTTCCTTCATATGGACTGCATGACCAACTGGAATTGATGGCAAAACATTGCCATTATGCAGCAAAAAAGCTTTAAGACTTGTCTTTGATGAATCAATGAAGAGTCTCCACTCATCTGGATTGTGAACGATGTTGAGGGCTGCCATCACACCATCGATGTTGTTGCAGGCTACAAGATCACCTTCCATGAAGAAGAATGGGACAAGATCCTTTTGACGGTCATGGAACATGGAAACCCTAACATCACCTGCCAGGAGATTCCACTGCTGTACTCTGGAGCCCAACAGCTCTGCCTTACTCTTGGGTAGTTCCAAATCCCTGACAAGGTCATTCAGTTCAGCTTGTGTTATGAGGTGTGGTTCAGAGGAGGAGGATGGGAGAAAATGTGGGTCCTGTGACATTGATGGTTCAGAACCAGAAGTTTCATCCTCTTCCTCTTCCTCGTCTGACTCAAGTGAAAATGATTCTGGTGCATCAGGAACCGGCAGTCCTTCTCCATGGGGTATTGGGCATATAGCTGATGGAATGTTTGGATAATGCACAGTCCACTTTTTCTTCTTTGACACACCTTTCCCAATTGGAGGCGCCATGCAGAAGTAACAATTGCTGGCATGATCTGTTGGCTCTCTCCAAATCATTGGCACTGCAAAAGGCATAGATTTCCTTTTCCTGTTCAACCACTGGCGAAGATTTGTTGCACAAGTGTTGCAGCATATGTGTGGGGCCCACCTCTTGTCCTGATCTCCGATTTTGCAGCCAAAATAAAGGTGATAGGCTTTCTTAACCATAGTGGTTAGACTGCGCTTTTGTGATGCAAAAGTGACTTCACCACAAACATAGCAGAAGTTATCTGCACTGTTCACACAAGTACGAGGCATCTCTGCTCACTTTGGCTAAACAGAAATGTGTCCCTTTGCAAAATCAAACACTGACAAATAAGAGAGCATGACACTGTATGATTTCTAGAGCTGATATAGGGCAATTTGTTCAGCAGAGTGATGTAAGCTTCGTTATGATTGCATCATCCATGACTTCTAGGAATAACATGATGCAATTTATATCATGTATGATGCAATACCAGCTTCAGATTGCATCATTCATTGTTTTGCCTAAAAAGCAAGTACTGTCCAAACCCAGTCCTAGATTTATTCATAGATCCAGTCAAAGATGTATTTTAATCATTTCTGGTTTAAACTGAGATCCCTTCCCTTTATAACTCACTTATCCTTCGCCATTCCCATGTCAAGGGTCTTATATACTGACCCAATAGCATATCTTGAAAACTAGAGCCAATCAACAATTTTAAGCATCATTTTCATTCTCAGTGACCCAGAATTAGTAAAGTTTGACTACATTTATTTCAGTAAAGTTTGACTACATTTATTTATTGGCTGTAGAGCAGTGTTATCTGAAGGTTTAGAGTTTCTTTGCTTGACAGCAGTCCTGTTTGTCAACTATGTGCACACAATACAGTGGGACCCCGGAATACCGCACCCCGCTATAGCGCGAATCTGCTTATAGCGTGGTGCACGGCTGGCTCCCGATGGCAGCAGCGGCCCCTGCTTTGATGTGCAGAACCCCGCAACACCGCGACCCCGCCATTGTCGTGATCGGGTTTTTTTGGATCCCGATTGTCGCTGTATTGCGGGGTCCCACTGTATTTGGTTAACAAAAGTAGAAATTTATGCAAAATGGTGGGAGGGGGAGGAATCTTCCAAAGCCTATTTCCCTGGGGAAACTCTGTTTGATGTGACATTAGTAATTCATCACTTCCTGCTGTTTTTCTCATTGCATTCATTCAGTAGATTTGCACACAACCACCAGTCCCAGAGGTAAGACAGATATAATGGCAACAATTCATGAAAATTGAACTCCAGATCATCGTGATCAGCTGAAAAGTGTTTGACACTAGTCAAAGGAATGGTGCCAAGGTGGCTTTTGCACTTCTCATTCCTAGTCTGTTTAGCTACTGGGCTGGTCTCTGAGGTAAATTAAAATAGCTTGAAAGGTGCAGTGATTAACACTGGCTGCCACCAGACAACTTTGCAGAAACCAGGGAATGCTGAGGCAAACGGACACTCTACTGTGCTGACAGTAGTGATGCAGTATATAGATACTGTTATTATGACCCTAGGGCACCCCAGGATCCTGTTCCATTTTCTGGATCAATTCCCTTTAGGGCTGTTTTGTGCATGTGGAGTAGTGGAATAGCCATTCTACTCCCATCTGGGATTAAATGTGAGAACAGGTTCTTTAGGGAGAAAAAAAAATCAGAACTATGTGTCCTGAGAGTGACCAAAGTCTTCCTTGAAGAGGTGCTGTTCTTGACACCGTGTGTTGTGCAGATGAAAGTTCACAAAGCTCACTATTTTACCAGACTTCAGAATTCACACAGACAATGCTACAACAGCCCCAAACCTGCCATTTGATTTAGGTTTGTTACAGGTGATCTCCAGACCCTCACACATGCAGCCAGAAATATCTTGTACTGGGTCCTCAGTCTGGATGTGGGCATAAGAAACACAACAGTCATCTTCCTATTCTGGTCAGACCTCTTCCTCCTCCAAGTGGAAATGAGAGCTGTCCCCATCAAATGGCAAGAAGAAATGCTCGCCATGTTCTGTTTGTAAAAGCCCTGGGATCCTGACAAATCCCAAACCTTATTTATAGAAAACTCCACACACACAAGATTCTCAGAGATGGAGAAATTAGGGGCACTTCCACTCCCCAAATACTGTTTCTGACAAACTTGTCCTGCAGTGTTCTCTTCCACCCAAATCCCCATGGTTCTCATAGGCACAATAGAATTAAAGTATATAAGAAATATATTTGATAAAACTGAGCTGAAATTTTTCACACAAGTCCAATAGCATATAAATTAGTCATTCTGTATTTTTTCCATGGTTAAGATACTAGTTAACAATGGTAAGACTAGGATACAGTTTAAACTAGATTTGTCCTCAGCAGAGAACTATATAGGAAAATTACAAGAAAATCTGGTCTTTTGTAAATAAACATACAAATACACTATCCTCCTCCTTTCTACAAGGCTGTATTGGCAATGTGAATTTAGGTTGAAAAAGGGAAATCAGGAAATCTTTACAGCAGAATAGAAAGATATGATTCAAGAGACTATGAGCAAAACAACTTTACCCTCATGGCTAGACTGCCAGTGGAAAATTATGATAAAATATGTTTGCACACTAATTTTATTTCTATATTTAAAAACTCTGGAGGCACTCAGATAGTATTTATCTATTTAAGTAATTCCTATCTTGGCTTAAAAGTAATATATTAAGTCTGTGCAGAAACAGCTGAGGCTTATTGTTGACTTGATGGCATAAAGAAGATAAGGTCCCCTGAATTAAGCCCCATAACAGGACTTCCCATTTCCTAGGCAACACTATCCTCTATTTTCTTCTTAGAGCACATATAAATTGTCATGATGCATTACACCAGCCTTTGATGTAGTCTTGTGTTCTTTCTTTAGCAATGGCCATTACCTGATACTTCAGAAGAAAGTGGGAAAAAAGAACATAGTACACCTAACCAACTGTACATGGGCAGAGATAAGGAAATTCCTTCCTGACTCCCACAGACAATAATTTAGATTATAAAGCATGAAATGTGAAAGCTGTTATCATTTTTTAACTTACATAGCTCAATGCATTATTAATAGTCATAAAATGATTAGCCCATTTTAAAATCCAGCCACAGAATTATGTCAATGACCCCCTTCAGCAGCAAATTACATTCATTGACTTTCACTATGTGGAAAAAAATATTTAATTTTACTTATTTTAGGTTAATTGTCTTTTAATTTCATTTAATGCCCCTTTGTTCATGTATTATGTGGCAATGTAAAAAGGAATGACTAATCAGTTTTCACTGTACCTTTCATAATTTTGAAGACCCTTTTCATTTCACAGGAAAAAAACCACAGGAGCTTATTGAAAAAGGCAAAGATTTTCTTTTAGATTAGCTTTGGATAACTGAGAATTCCATTTCCCGCCACATGCTGTTGTCAGTAGCTACCAGTGTGGTGCTCTGCTCTTGTTCGATGATGATATCAGTCTGCTGCGTGCGTGTTCCCTCTGTGTGCTGCCCCAGCTCTGGGCAGATAGCTGACACAGCAGACCCAAGAAAACCCCCAATGACCACAGACACTAGTAAGGTACAAAGGCACCCAGGCCAGGTTTACTGCCAAACGAAGCACAGTGATAGTTTCCTGTAGACTCTACAGGACATACTACAAATTTGTGCCCCCGACAATGGACTCAGCTCAGTCAGCAGCAGGATCGCCACTGCCCCCTAGGCTGGACAAAGACACTGTCCCAGGGCTGTTATTCTTATACACAGATACAAACAAGTTACACATCACTCCTGACGTACTGAGGTGCATCCCCTTTACGTAGGAAGGTACATCCCCTCTACGTAGTAAGGTGCTGCCTCTCACATTGTACAAGTTGGTTTGAGCAAAACAACTCTATCCATCATATTACCCTTTTGCCCCTGTCTTTAGGATGGGTCAGCCTGTTCCTTGTTATCTGTATGGAATGTACCAGTGTCTTGGTACCTCTTGGATCTGTGTACTTTTGCAACATCAGCCCTTTCCTTGCCAACTTCTGTGAGCAGGGCCTGCCTCTAGCTCACAGCTTAACTTTGCTTTATGTTAGTGTAAGCAGTGTCAGGAATGAGATCTATTCTGACATCTGGTGGTGAATTATGGGAATTGCAGTGAGCAGTGGAAAATAACTTTGGGGCTGATCGATTTGCATAGGCACACCCACCCTGCCTAGCCTGAGCTCACAGCAGCCCACATGGCCACTTCAGCTGATGTGGGAACCCCAGTTTCTATGTTACTGGGGCAGGAATGATAAAGTGATGTTACCCTGATCATGTGAATGAAGGACTATGGACATGTACTTGGCCTTTGTTATGATGGAGGGACTCGCCATCATCTAAGTAGCACGCACTGGGCAAGGGCCATGCGCTTCAGAATGCTCTGAGATTGAGAGAGGCTATGGGTACATCTCTGTACCTTTTGGGGAGGGACTTGTCTAAGGGGACCCCCAGGCCTATTGCACCTTGCCTCTCTCCACTGTGGAATGTTAGAGCTAATGTTTGATTCTCTTAGGAGTCCAGGTTCAGCCTGCTAAGCTGAATTCACTTTGGGTCTGCTGATGTACCTGTGCCAAGGCCCCCTTACTAAGAGCTGAAACCACTGAGCACTGTGTTAAGTAGGGGGGGACCTAAAGCCATGTCAGTGGCACCAAGCAGTTTGTGTGGCTAGCAGAGCGAAGCAGCAGATTCAGCCAAGCAGTTCTTGGGTGCAGTTCGTGCGACTGGCAGCGGACTCAGCCGAGCGGTTCCTGGGTGCAGTTCGTGCGACTGGCAGCAGACTCAGCCGAGCGGTTCCTGGGTGCAGTTCGTGCGACTGGCAGAGTGGCTGGCGCGGCAGAGTGGCTGGCGCAGCAGAGCAGTTTGGGTGTTGGCTGGCAGGGCAGCCAGCGGAGCAGTTTGTGCTGCTGGTGGAGTGACTGGCACCGCAGAGCAGTTCGAGTGTAGGCTAGCAGGACGGCTAGCGGATCGACTGGCAGAGCGGATCGTGGGACGGCCAGCAGAGCAGAGCGGCTTACGGTGAGGGCTGCAGCAGAACCCCACGGAGAGGTGACACAGCCAGCCTCAGACCACGTAAGGTTCCCCTTGCCCTACCCTCCATTTCCACCCAGGCTGGGAGGTAAGACTCTGCCGGTTGACTTTTGAACTCTGCACTGACCAGGAACAGAGACTCTTGGGCTGTTGGACTTTTGGGACTATTGAGTGACTTTTTGAGGTTGTGGGACTCAAGAGCCAAAGGGACAGACACAGCCTATTTGCTGGAAGGGGGGCTTCTGGTTCATGGTTTGTTTTATTAATCCTGTTTGTGGTGTTTCCTCAATCTAATGCCACATTGTTTCTCTCTGCTATTAAAAGGCTTTTGGTACACTCAGACTCCGTGCTTGCGAGAGGGGAAGTATTGTCTCTTACAGACGCCCAGAGGGGTGGTATATGGTTGTCCCAGGTCACTGGGTGGTGTCTCGAGCCGGTTTTGTATTGTGCTATTGGAATGGAACCCCTGGATACTGAACCCGGCCCTTGTTGCTGCCAACTCTGAAGGGCAGGAGGGTTACATTAGCAAAGTCTTGACCATTACTTTAGCTCAGGCCTCAGGCCTCATATCAGGCCTCTGATACAAGGGTTTATGTTTCAGGGCCTCATCTTACTACACATGCAAGCAGGCTCTAAATCTTGCTGCTTCTCTCTATACCTGGGGCTTGTTGCTTGTTGAAACCCATTGAAGGCAATTCCATAGAATGCAGAATCCAGGCCAAAATTTCAAAACCCCCTTTTCTCTAGTTCTACACAATTAAAACTCTCACCTGTGATCACATTCTGATTAGTGCAATTTTCTTCTCCCTGGCCTCTCCATTCCACACAACACACAGGCTGAGCTCGTCTTCCTGGCCCATTGTTCTGGATACGTCCTTGATTCCCTTCATTGGTTCCTCTTTGCATCAAAACAAGGTGGTTGTTTTCTCCCTCAAGATCTTTCATAATTCTGCCCTGCCCTACTTATCCTCGACTCTTTCTGCATTAAACTCCTCAGCTGCCCTTCTACTCTGCCAGCAGTGCCAGCCTCTATGCCTCATTTCCCCACATTTCCCACAGCTATCTCCTCAGTTCTTCCATGCTGTTCCCTATGATGGGAATTACCTTCCCTACTCTCTCTTCATTGCAGGCAACTCCAATTCATTAGATTATGGCACTGGCTTTTTTACAAAGTTCCACTTTAGAAGAGTTTATTAAACATCAGATATGTGGGTTTTGCAATGCAAGCTGAAGTCATTCAGTAAAATAGCTTTTCAACCAGCATCATGCAATGGTGTAAATGCCTTGAAAGAGGACAACTGCTTATTTTTCCATTAAATACCAAACTGTGATGTTTGGAATCTCTGTGCTGATCATAAACAGAAATCCTAAAATGCTTCAGGCATTGTTAATTCTTTACAAAATACACAAACAAGTCTCAGAAAAGCTTCAAAAAAGCTGTATCGTTCAGCTAAAAACAACATACGTGAATAGGAGAAAGGCAACAAAATCCTTCTATGGCAGTTGAAAAGCAGAAAAGCATAGGGCATTAAAAAAGAACAACCACACATTAAAAGCTTTTGTATCAGTGGGCCATCAAACCATTAACAGATTTCCCAAATTTTATATGAAACCATATGCATTGTAGTGAAGAAAGCAAATCCTATGACCATTGTGCCTTACTGATTCCTTATTATATGATTTCAAAAAAGGAAGCTACTTCACTAGAGAATAATATTTCTGAAGAAAAGATTATGCTAGCTATTCCATCACAGGAAAGTACCTGGCCCCAACAGACTTTCTGCTAACTTTTATGTTTTAGAACTGGATTTTTCTCCCATTATAACAGAGGATTTAGCCATGTACTATCCCCATAAGATTTTCTAAACTGGTGTAATCTTGTTCTAATCTCTGTTCCTCTGCAAGAGATAAAAAGTGCTTGGGAATTTGTTTCTGGCAGTTTATAAACCTATCATACTGTTATCTCCGTGGACTTAAAACTTATAGGGAAAGTTATAGCTGTAAAGGAACAACGGATACTCCCTAGAATAGTATTTTTATTATACTAATGATATTACTCAAATGAACTATACACTGAGCATGTTTTATTGGCATGTGTGTACTATATTATGTCTGATATTTTGTAATACATATAAAAGTCAAGTAGAGGCTAGCATTTTAATATTACAGATTTAGTGGTACTTGCAAAATGTATTTATTTTCAAAATATTAGGAATCTAATCTTGTTCTCATTAAAACTTCTGTTGATTTCAGCAGGTCTTGAAACTATCCTTAAATGTCACTCAAATGTTGCTGGTTTTCAGTGGGTACCTCCCTTGAGTACCTCTGAAAAATCTCAGCCTACCTCCTTTGTTCCACAGCATGAAAAACTTAACAACCCTAAAACAGTTCGAATTATGCCAATCACAGATTTAATTTACCATGCAGATTAAATCATTTAGGCTGGGAAGGTAATATTTTCAAAAGCACCTGCATGGTTTATAAATTAATATGAAAAGCAGATGCTCTCTAAAAATGTGATCCTGAAAACACTTATTAATATTGTGCATAGGTACTCATTTAATAGCAAACACAGTGGGTTTGCTCATGAGAATAAGCCTAAGATTTTGTTTTAAGACTAATTATGGGCCCATATCAAAGGGATCACAATTCAGATATAATTCAGAAAAGCATCCAAAAAGTCATATGCTTAGCCTTCTCTTATCCAAGATATCAACATTTTGGGAGAGTTCCTCTTGCTGCATACTCTCCTTCATGACTTGTGGAGATCTTTATCTCTGTTCTGTGGTGGTGGTGGTGATGATGATGATGATGATGACGACACATCTTCCTTTTGCTAGCAAGACTCTTCCTGGGGAAAAATAAAAGTAGAGTTTCTTTTTCCATACAAAATTTATTTTTGTGGGTGAATTTTGCATTTTAGTATATAGAGTATGAAAGAAGTGGAATTGAACCTTACTGTTCATCTCCCTCTGTATCTTCCCTTATAAACTATAGTGCAATCAAAACTGAAACTGAATGAAATAATAGTGACCAGGGAGAGAGAGAAATTATTTTCAGTTTTAACTAAGTGAAGAGGACATTTACTGAAGCAAAATGCTCAAGGATTTCATGGTGGTAATGGAATTTTCACCAGGAAGAAATTTGATATCTCAAAACAATTTGATATTTATCTACTGTGGAATAAAATAGAATTGGAATAAAAATTTCAGTAAAGCATCTCATTTTCACAAATGAGTATTTTTGATAGAAAATATTTAAGGTGGATGAAGCTTTAGTATTTTAGACTATTCTTATGCTTATTTCAGTGTTTCACCATTGCACCGTTAGTGAAATTAGCAGCATTGCTTGAGAATATGATAAAGGACCAAAAGGGTGGCTGTTCTCAGATGTGTGGGATCACAATCCTCCCATATAGTCTTCATCTACTACTATGTGTCACCCCATCTCTCACAAGGACTCAAAAATACAAATCTTTTACGGAGGTGTTCCTGCTGGTTCAGAAGTAGATTATCATAGAATCATACAAATTAGTGATGGAAAAACCCTATTAGATCATCCAGTCTACCAGCTTGCTGACACAGGAATGTCCGTCACAGCACCGTAGTGCTTTGACCAGGCACAATTTAAGAACAAAGAAGTTTTTACCAATCCTTAAAGTGATTCCACAGCTTAATATAGATGACTGCCAAGATGTTTCTCCTGATTTCAGACTAAATGTTCCTATTCTTAATTTAATTTCATTACTCCTAATTATAGTCCCCATATACCACACTATATAACTTCTCTCTCTCAACTTCACAAATACATCTAGACTGTTATGTTCCCAATAGCTATCAGTCTCAAAATATCAGGTGATTACCAGTATCAAAGCCAATAAACAGTAAGTTGTTTACCAGCCATATGGCTCATACAGGAAGGATCAAATCACTTTCAAACCAAAGCTAATATTTATACTGCAGTTTTGATGACATTTATAAGGCTGCATTCCAAAATTGTAGGTGGTTAGGCAGTAGCCAAACTTCATGATATAATTATATGAACCATTCCAATACATTCCAGGATAACAGAGTTTTTTTCTATTTTACTTTAAACACTTTTTTTAGGTAAAACTAACCTGACTTCTCAGGATTTAAATAACAGATAGTTATGCATGTGTGATCTTGTAAACATTAAAAATATTTAACTTAAGACTGATTCTAGGACCAGTTTCAGTTGTGGTCTGTAGGTGGCTATACAGTTACCCAGTCATGCATGCACCCACACCTATACATACAAACTGACAAGTTCCTCCACATTTGGTGACTTAAAAAAAAAGTTCAAGAGCATCCTCGTGTCAATAAAAACAAAAAAATTGCCTCAAAGTGGTACTCATGCAATATGATTGTTATGCATTTTGTTTTATTCAGCTTTAGATAGCTGATATTGCTACATGCACCAATCTTAAAATAACTCATTTAAATTTCTCAAAAACAATCCAGAAATGCAATGTTAGTATAAAAATTAAAACAGAAATCATTCACTCCACAGACATCCAATTTTACATTCATTCAACAACCATACAGGGCAATTTTCCTTGTTTTAAAAATGGGTAATTGACTCTCTTACAACACCCATGTATATGCATCCCCATTTTACAGAAGGAAACTATGGCACAGAGATAATAAATAGTTAATCAAATATCACCCAGTAAGTACCTGGTAGAGTAGGGAATTGAACACAAGTATCCTGACTCCCAACCTACTACCCTTACCCCTGGATCATCCTTCTATCTCCCATAAACTAATTATATTCATAATAATGCTTACCAACCCCACTGCCATTTTCTACACTTTATCCGTACAGAACTGATTGTTAGGGCCATAGATAAAATGATTTAATCTGAACTTGAAGACTGAATGTTTATTTTCATGAGTATCATGTAGCATTATTTTATACAAAGTTAGCCCATTATAACATCGCTTGAGTTTTGAAGACACTAAAACATTTTATTCATGGTCAATGGCATAAAGCTTTGGATCATTTATTAACATACCATAAAAACAGTGCGTCAGGTGTTTCAAATGTATGAGAATATATATATCAAGAGTTCCAGAATGTTATGACTATCTCAAAACTCATTTTTATGTCTGGAATGTAAAATTGCACATCAAGGACTGGAAATCTGAAATATATATAAATACACAGTGAAGGAGAATGCTAACAAGTAGTCTCCAGAAGAAGAAAAGAGGCAAATATTATAAAAGCAGTACAATTTTAAAGGCATTTTATCAACAAGCATACAGGATCAGATTCTGCAGCAACCTCTTTTCTGCAGGCATGGAATGTTGTAATTGCATTGGTATCTCAATCACAGAGGTTCTAAAAAAAAGTTTTGGTTACCATGGGCATTGTCATTACTATTATTATTATTTTCATTGAAATTAGAATTCTTTCAGATATAGTAGACTATTCTACAGCATAAAGAAAGGAAGCATGGATATTACATGTATCTTACCCTGTTATTTTGCAATCATTTCAGCAGACAGGTGAATCTTACATTGGGCCTGAAAAGTGTCAAGACTGAAGTCTGTTCTCTACAATATTTTTGCAGTACCAAGGCACTTGTAACCCATTTTCCTCGGTCCCCACCTCCACACTTCTAATTTTTCATCCCATCTTACCTAAAGAAAGGAGAAAAAGCAAAAAACCAGTGAACATTATGGAAATTAAATCTAAAACTAAAATTATGCAACAGAAGGTTAAGAAATCAAGCATCAGAGAACAGGAGTATCCACCGTGTAAAGTATCTACACAATGAGGTTAAGGCCATGCTGCACATGTGTAGTATGTTCTGTTTCTATGCTGCTCATTTAATGCCAGCTGTGAAGTATTAGGCCCAAATAATGCTCCTTCCTTCTGCATCAGCAGTAAGCCCTAGATGAGTCTGTGAAGAACTGATACAGAAAGAGGGAAGGGAGAAGGATCCCATACAGTTCTGCAGTATTTTGTTCCATTCAGAGGTGTGTGGAGAGATGCAACAGTGGATCTGTGACTACATGGCTCCACCAGCCATTTACCACAACAGCTAAGAGTCTATAAGACTGCTGAATGCTGGTCCAGAATAGCTGGCACTGAGGGTATGTCTACACTGCACACTAAGCCTTGATTCAGGTATGAGCTCAAGCCCTGCTTCATTCCACACACAAATCATTGTAACTTGGGTCAGCAAGCACTTAGGACCCTGCTAAAGGAGTGGATCACATCCCAAGTCCCCTACTGTGACTCAGTCCAAGCCTTGTCATTTTGCAAAATAGATGCAACTCAAGCTGCAGACCCAAGTCAGAAGGTCTGTGTAATGCAGCATCGACATGCTAGCAAAGCTGTGAGACCCAGGTCCAGCAATTGCAAAAGGTGTGGATGCTCAAGCACAGCCTTGTCAACACCAAGCCTACAAGTCTGGATCTTACCAAGCCAGAGTTTAAAATACAGCATAGACATACCCTGAGTGGCTCCACTACTCCTCTACAACCAGACAGAGATGATTCCTTCTCTCTGAACCCAAGAAGAGATCCCCAGTGCACAGCCTGACCACACCAGCTGCTCTGTGGTTCCAAGACTTGGCCCTGAGAATTTTCAGCCAGTTCTAATTAACACTAATAGGTTTCCTAAGAGTATTACTTATGTTTTAAAAACAAACTTCTTTTGAATGTGTTCACTACTTTGTGGAAAGTGAACATAAAAAACATTAAAGTGATCAAGTTGTACTTACTGAACTGGTTGCAGAAAGCAATTGTGTTAAGCTTACATGCGCAAGTGTTGACATTCACTTGTCACAAAATGGAACAGGACGCTCAAAACCCCTTGCCAGAACTTTGACTCAGAGACCTTATTGTAGTCTCACAAAGAGCTGACGGCATCCTATCAATAACTCTCATTTTGGTGACTGAAAATTACAGACCACTAAATGCAAGATGCACTTGGTATATTTATATGGAATGGGACACTACTTATTAATTCAACAGGGGCACCGTATTTCCTCAACTCATCACTAGAATCCTGAAAAAGCAGCAATCAAACTGGCCAGATGAGGACCTGCATACACCCTTTGCAGCTAAAATTGCTTTGTGTGAGTGATATAGCACAACATTTCATTTAAACTCTGGCCTCAGACAACAGTAATTTAATTTTTCTAAAAATGCTGCTTAAAAAATTTCCCTTTTTTAAAAAATCCCTCATCTTGTTTGCTTGCTATTTCTCCTCACGCTGCCCGAGATGCAAAAGTTGCAGTTCAAGTTACATTATTCCAATCAAGAAACAGGTACATCACCATATGATTTTGTGAGCAGTCTTAGTTAACAATAACAGTTTGAATTTCAAATATCAAGAATTAAATGTTCATAACAGATTGTTTGCAGTGACTTGATAATATTAACAAAACTTTCAAAAAGTTGCATTAATTTGTATAAAAATACATTTGCAAAGAGAGGCTATATTTAACATGAAAATTATTTGCTGAGAATTATACACTCTATACATTTCTAGTATACATATTTTAATATAACATAACATTTCCATGATGTGCAGTTTGAGTCAATATTACAATGAAACCTAAACTTTGGAATTTCCAACTTTTTTTATATTTGAATTTTAACCTTAAAAACAACGTTAAAATAAGTGTTTGTATTTCAGATAGACAAATATCAGGAATTTATTACTGCAGGGGTCAGAAAAGAATACATTACCCCATCTAAAAGAAAAAACAGCTGATCTGTTTATATTTACTTGTTCGCAATTGCTGTTCAATTAAATTTGGAGTGGAGAAGCAAGTTTCTGTATGAGTAAATAAAAAACGTATATGAATAGATGCAATTCATGGTCTGCTGAGCAAATCAAGTTGAAATAAATATGCAAGGAAACAATATTTAAATAAGACAGATTGTCAGACTAATGTGCATTATTAGGCATGCTATTTCTAGAAAAGAAGTTACTATGTCAACAAAGACCAAGTTTAATTTGAAATGCCTGTTAACAAGGTATATTCTCTGGTCTGAGTCTTAGTTATTTACATATATTATTCAACTTGTATAATGCAGGCCTTCTCCTCCATGGTTTTTGTTGTATAACAATGGTTTAGATTTGGTTACATCACTGCACTTTTCATATTTTTATAACATTCATCAAGAATGATTTTTCCCCAAATATCACTTCTGACAATCCCTTCATCAACTTGTCAGGACATCCAAGCACATTGAACTGTGCAGCTCTAGTCAGATTCTTTCTTTCCTTGGTCTCTGTACTGGCAGAAACTGCACGTCCCTCAGAAGGGCACAGGAAAGACATGTGTGTCTCAAGCAGCCAGTTAAGCAGAACCTGTCAACTCTTTCCCAAAAAGAATAAGTGCTATGCAACAACAGCTGATACCAGCATCAAAACTGGTACAAAAATACTTGCGAATAGAGCTTGTTAGAACATACTCAAATGAACTGCAATACACACATGGAAATGTTTTTTCCTCAATGCCCATTTTGTGTGTAATAACTGTCATCGTACATAGTTAGATAATTGGGACATCACATCATATCTACTTAAATTTATCAATATTCATTTCATTAACATGAGTGGTATAATACAGTGGGTGAAATTCATCCCTATTGTAGTACTATTTCAAATGAATTCACATGCAAGTGGGGGAGATTTTCATGGAAATTCATGGGGAATTTCATCCTAAAAAGTGATGCTTGGGAACGTTATGAATATGTGCAAAGAGGAAGTTGTGTTAATAGTCTCTGCTGAAATTTACTGTAACTACTGGGTGTAGCATGCCATTTAAACCCTACTTCCAGTTGCCATGACTCTGGCTTCAGCAACCAATCTCCTCAGAGCTTCTATTGCACTTGGGGTGAGAGGGAGTCTCTGCTTAGTGTTGCTGACCTGTCTCCCTGGTTTATACAGTTCAGAACAGAAGAGGGCTCCTCCATTGCCACCATCATGTGTCAGACAACAGCACCTCACCCCTCATAAGCTGAAGAATGTGAAAGGGATAAAGGGGCAGAAAGAGAGATAATGGGTGAGGGGGAAGAAAGGAAGACTTAGAACTGGAGTAGAAAATGCTAACTTGAAAATAGTAGAACACAGCTACTCTGGAAGACACTTTTGAATGAACTAGTATTGGGTCCCGTACAGATCATTAGTTCATTGTGCCTTCTCCTTAAATCCATCTCTGTCCCCAGTGCCACAACTCTCCATTATCTGGGACAGCATGATGTATAGTGGTCCACTGAAAATCAAACAAGTACACTTCCAATAAGCAGAAGGTATATGCTATGCCAATGTGATCTAAATCTATCCTAATTCAAGATACTCAGTATCCACTAGCTTTACAATTCCCCTGTGAGCACTAACATTAACACTGTCAAGCAGCAGCATAGAAGGCTTGTACGTGCCTGTTTTTTATTCCACGTTCCTTTTTGTGCTCAGTTTTGTGCTTACATTTTTGTGCCACATTGACATAGGAATAGACTATGAGTCAGTATATTTAGGGCAGCATATATTTGAATCTGTCTGCAGGAAAAATAATTTTAAATGTAATTAGCAGTCACAAGCAATTCTTTCTTTTTCCAGTTAAACTAGCCTAAAATTTGCTATTTCACCATTAATCCTATTAAGCCATGTGCCGTCTCTTCAGTAACATCAGTAGTACAGAACGTTTTCAATTACAGCATCACACATACTCTTTTAATGGGGTGATGAGCTGTACTCAAATGCATCAGAGTCTCAAAAAAGTCAGTGGTGACTTATCAACTGCAAATAACTATGGAAGATATTTTGATAAGTTATATCGCTGTAAATCATGATGTGCCACATGCAACTGAGAGCTCAATCAGAGTTTATATGCGTAAGAAGTACAAATTAGAATGAAGTATTTAGAATAAGATTTTAAAGCAGGTTCATGCTCATCCTCCATGCTATAGCATGTAAAAATGAAAAGCTACTATGACATATTAATACCACACATAATAAAAAGTATGAATCTGCTCATTATAATGAATTCATAGGGATTATAGTGTCTTAATTAGCTGAGGACATATGAAGGAGACTGACAGTGGATTCTATCACATCCTCTCATCACATAGTGAGACTGTGTGTCTCTTTTTCATGTTAAACCCTTCAAAATTCCCTTCTCTGAGCCACAATCTGTGATATGAGATTATTAAAGGAAGTTCCCCTTCATCCTAGTTTCCTGTTTATGGGAAGAAGAAACAGCTGTGAATCAAAGAGAGGTGTTAAAACTTAATAGGCTCTGGCAGAAAGATCTATAGCGAAGTTCAAAAGAGCTCTATTTAAGTGTATTGATATGACATCCAGTCATTTCAAGAATCTGTTAAGGGTAGGGCCCATTAAAGGAATGTATTGCTGTGTCCTATATAATCTAATTAATTTCTAAAATGAGAATTATTTACCTAAAATGTATAGCACTTTCTCACAAGAGGTGGAGCTGATCAGCAAGGATGAGCAAGCTAGATTTAAAAGAAATAAAGAACCCCTGAGTCTTTGCCAAAAAATCAAACTGAACCAAAACAGACCCCCTTTTTAAAGTTTAAAACCATTCAGATAACACACTGTGACGGAGTCAGACCAGAAGGATATAGGAGAGTGCTGGAAGGCAGGTATATTAGTCTCAGGATGTGCAGGTCCTTGTTCCCTGGATAGCCAAACAAAGGCTACTCCAGACCAATCAAGACACCTGGGGCCAATTAAGAACCTTCTAGAAAGGAGTAGAAACAGCTAGCCTAATTGGGACACCTGAAGCCAATCAGGGACTGGCTGAATCCAGATAAAAACCTCCCAGTTAGTCAAGTGGCTGTGGGTGTCAGGAGCTGTGGAAGGAGGTTGTGCTGTTGGTGAGACTGAGTGGTGGACAACATATCATCCAGAAGGAAGGAGGCCCTGAGGTAAGGGTGAAGTGGAGTTTGAAGAAGCAGGGACTGCTGTGGGGAAGTAGCCCAGGGAATTGTATTGTGTTTTGTGGATAAAAGGTCAGCCATCTTAGCTGATACTATTAGGGTCCCTGGGCTGGAGCCTGGAGTAGAGGGCGGGTCCGGGCTCCCCCCTGCTCTTTCCACCTTCCATACTGGCCTGTGATGAAGGTAACTCACTAGGTGGTGACTCTTGCCAATTATACTGAGAAAGGGAGGTCACTCTGGGGCCTAGGTGAGTTTCTGAGGCCCCTAAATCTGCCAGGAAGTGCAGGACCCACGAGTACAAACTTGGAGCTTTGTCACAACACATACACACATTAGCCTTGTAACAACATCCTCCATGCTTTCTTCCACAACACCTTTTAGTCATGGTTCAACCTCCCTGAACTCATCTAAAAGGACCTTTTTACTATTAAGTCATAAGAACATAAGTCCCTTTTAAAACTCCAGTTCTGCTGTTCTTTCCATAGTGAATCTTGTTGACTTGTTTATAGAGAATGCCTTTTGTTGTGCCCCTTCCCAACTTTGTCTACTTATCTGTCCTCAGGCCATGGACTCTCCTTCTTGAATAAGAACATAAGAACTGCCCTACTGGGTCAGACCAAAGGTCCATCTAGCCCAGTATCCTGTCTTCCTACAGTGGCCAGAGCCAGGAGCCCCAGAGAGAATGAACAGAGCAGGTAATCATCAAGTGATCCATCCCCTGTCACTTATTCCCAGCTTCAGGCAAATAGAGGCTAGGGACACCATTCCTGCCCACCCTAGCTAATAGCTATTGATGGACCTATCTTCCATGAATCTATCTAGCTCCCTTTTGAACGTGTTATGGTCTTGGCCTTCACAACATCCTCTAGGAAGGCGTTCCACACATTTGACTGTGCATTGTGTGATGAAATACTTCCTTTTATTTGTTTTAAACCTGCTGCCTATTAATTTCATTTGGTGACCCCTAGTTCTTGTCTTATGAGTAGTAAACAATACTTCCTTATCTATTTTCTCTACACCAGACATGATTTTATAGACCTCAATCATATCTCTCCTTAGCAATCTCTTTTCAAAGCTGAAAAGTCACCGTCTTATTAATCTCTCTTCATACGGAAGCTGTTCCATACCCCTAATAATTTTGTTGCCCTTTTCTGAACCTTTTTCAATTCCTATACATCTTTTTTTGAGATGGGATGACCACATATGCAAACAGTATTCAAGATGTAGGTGTACCATGGACTTGTATAAAGGCAACATTACATTTTCTGACCTATTATCTATCTCTTTTCTTAATTATTCCCAGCATTCTTTTCAGTTTTTTGACTGATGCTGCACATTGATTGTATGTTTTCAGAGAGCTATCCACAATGACTCCAAGATCTTTTTCTTGAGTGGTAACAGATAATTTAGACTCCATCATTTTATATGTAGAGGATTAGGCTTTCCAATATGCATTACTTTGCATTTATCAATATTAAATTTCATGTGCCATTTTGTTGCCCAGTCACCCAGTTTTGAGAGATCCTATTTTAGCTCTTCTCAGCCTCTCTGGGTCTTAACTATCTTTAGTAATTTTGTATCATCTGCAAATTTTTGCCACCTAACTGCTAACCCTTTTTTCAGGATCATTTAGGAATATGTTGAAGAGGATTGATCCCAAAACAGACCCCGGGGGACACCAATATTTACTGCTTTCTGTTCAGAAAACTGACCATTTATACCTACCCTTTGTTTTCTATCTTTTAACCAGTTACCAGTCCATGAGAGCACCTTCCCTCTTATCCCATGGCAGCTTACTTTGCCTAAGAGCCTTTGGTGACGGACCTTGTCAAAGGCTTTCTGAAAATCTACGTATATTATATCCACTGGATCCCCTTGGTCCACATGCTTGTCCCCTCAAAGAATTCTAGTAGATTGGTGAGACATGATTTCCCTCTACTAAAACCATGTTGATTCTTCCTCAATAGATTATGTTCATCTACACGTCTGACAATATTGTTCTTTATTATAGTTTCAACCAGTGTGCCCTGTACTGAAATCAGGCTTACAGGCTTGTAATTGCCAGGATCACCTCTGGAGCCCTTTTTTAAAAATTGGTATCACTTTAGCTGTCCTTCAGTCATCTGGTTCAGAAGCTGATTTAAAGGATAGAATACAGAGTACAGTTAGAAGTTCTGCAATTTCACATTTGAGTTCTTTCAGAACTCTTAGGTAAATACCATCTGATCCTGGTGACTTATTGCTGTTTAATTTATCAGTTTGTTCCAAAACTTCCTCTAATGATACCTCAACTGGGACAATTCCTCAGATCTGTCACCTAAAAAAATATGGCTCAGGTTTGGGAATCTCCCTGACATCCTCAGCCATGAAGACTGAAGCAAAGAATTCATTTAATTTCTCTGGAATGGCCATATCGTCCTTGAGTGCTCCTTTAGCACCTAGATCATCCAGTGATGATCACCCTCCTTCCTGCTTCTGCTGTACATTAAAAAAAAAAGTCTACAAAGGTGATTGCAAAAAATAATAATAACCAAAAAGACCCTACACCCCCCCACACACACATTAATAATTAATAATTTATCATTAAAGCTGGTGAGGGAATGGATTTTTCTATTTCATAAACATTTTAATGGAAAATGTAGACTTTCCACTAAATATTGAAAGGTTTTTTTGGTTTTGGCTGAATTTACTGTTTTCCATAAAAAAAGACATTTTTCACTGTCTCTGAAAAGCTTTGACTGCCTACTCCATCCTACCCCCTCAATAATAATCTGTATTCTTTTCAGCACACTACTGCATTTCTTGGCCTCACCCTGACAAAGAGTCTTGAAAACTTCACTAGAAAGCCTGTTCTTATGAATTTCCCAACCCAACATCTCAGAACCAAACTTGTTAGTTCTTGAGCATCCTACTTCTGGATTCTTAACCAGACTGAAATTTTGAACATCCTGCAGTTCTTCCATCACTAGCTTTCTAATTATTTTGTTGTGTGCTCTAATTGATGCAGAAAAGCAACAAAGGTAAAAGATGAGGTTTTACCTAACTGTTAATCCATGCAGAGTAGACTGGAGACACATAAATATGTGTCAGTGAAACTGAGATTTAAAGTCTTCAAAATAATTATAATAACTGTAACACTTTCATGGCTGGAAATCACTAAGAATTTTTGTACTTAGACATAAAAAATCATAATTAATGTTATTAATTTTTTTTCAATGGACATGTGAATACATTCCATCTTGGTTGTTTTCATCTGAGAGAATTGACAAAGTTACACACTTTATCATGGATTACAGGTAATCAAAAAGTGATTAGTGATGGCTTAAACAATGTTATCAGTTAAAGATGTATATAAATGTAATTTTGCTTGCAACTTCTGAATTTGTGCTTAAAATCACAGCAAATTTTTACACAGAGGACCGGATAAATAGTTTGCTCATTATATATACATGCCATTATTAGTGTGATTTTGTAGATGGTTTGGTTAATTGCACATGCAAAATATACACAGTCATTACTGCATGATGGTGCTTCAAAAATATCATTCTAAATTTTAATAATAAACAATTTCTATAATAAATTAATATTTCAAATCAGACTTCCATATAGCTGTAAATGAAAGTTGCTGTTCTTACGCACATCTTGGATTTTCCAATACATTCAGAATGAGTCCAATTAGTACCCTTGTTTCTTCCACATTTGGGTCAAAAGATAAAATATTAATCCTATGTACTTTCAACTTTCAAAGAAAAAAACATGCTTGGAGATTAATTAGATTTAGTCTATGTGTGTACAATAGACTACCAACTGTGTGTAATGCTCAGTTTAAAGGACTTGTGCCATTTTTCTAGTTGTCTAGTGAGTTTCCTTTGCATTTTCAACAGGAATCAGTTACTTTTTCCACTGAAAGCATCCAAAATACATTATGTATAAAGGAACAAATCCTTTGTATAAAGGAGATTGGTTGAACAACTGACAGGGGTTCTATAAACTGGGATGCTTCTTGCCAGAAGGCTTGGTTGAGGTTCTTTCAATCTTTGTGTTCTATTTGGAATTTTTTTAGGATACAAAAGTATAAATAGATTTTCCTTTTACTTTATTTGTGATATTATGTTACTAATAATAAATTTAATACAATTACTATAATTAATAACACCAGATCAAATACTGTATTCCTTATTGAAAATCTCACACGGGATTTGACGTAATGATTACTAATTATACAGAGCCTTTCATCTTATCATGCTATCAGTGTTAATTATTAAGGCTCCAATTCAGCCAGGTATTTAAGCCCATACCTAATTTTAAGCAGGCAAGTTAGTCCCATTAACTTCAATAGGAGTACTCATATACTTAAAGTTAGGCATGGGCTTCAGTACTTGCTGAATGGGGCCTAAGGCCGGTGGGTATTAATGTAAAATTGTACCCATTCTGTGCTACTTTTTAGGTGACTTACCCAAATCTACACAATAAATCAATAGTATTTTAGACAGAACTCAGAAGTCTGTTCCAGAAACCTGCTCCATCCACTAGGCCAGCATTCCACAAAGTTTTTCCTCCGTGGCCCCTTTTCAATATCCCACCTCTACTCACGGCCCCCGGGGTATGTCCGCTGAAATGCTGCCAAATAGAAAGCTTCCACTTTCTGTGGCATTTTGGCAGGACAAAAATAGACCACTTCTGAGTTCAGCAGTTTCACAGGCGGGATCGGCGGTTGCACCGGGGTCTCGCGCAACCCCAGGGGTGCACACACCCCACTTTGAAGACCACTGCACTAGGCCACCAGCCTATTAAAGTGCAGAATGTGGTGACATATATGTGGACTAAATCAAATCATCATTTGAGTCAACCAAAATCACAGGGCTGCTAAAAGCAGGGTGTGGAGAAATTGTAGCTGTGAATGATTTCACCCCCAGCTCCTGTGTCCTAATTCTGAGCAGGAGTTCAGATTTCTAATTCATTGGCAAGAAAAGTTCCCAAAATATCTTTAAATAATTTAGAATGATAAATCTCAGCCCTATGAAGATAAATAAGTAGTGTCACATTTTGGTACCCCAAATTGTATAGTACTGAGTCATTTCTGATATGATACCCTGCCAAAGAGTGAACCTTTAGCCTAAACTAATCACTGTAAGACAGATGGCAATTTGACAAGAGGAGAGTTGAGCTGACAGCTTTTCCTCATTCACCAGGCATATAGTGTGTTTCCAGAGCCAAGCTGGGTTTGACATTTAATTAAAGTAATACTTAACATAGACCTCATACAAAAAAAAAAATACACTGATGCAGCCACAAAATCAATTTGGGCTTTTTAAACCTGAAACCTTGATGCCCAGAGGGCACATCTCTTTTGTATAAAAAATAAAAAAATATTACAACTGTACTCTGGAGAATGCTGGGTGTATTAAAAATGCATTTTGATTCATTGGGCTAGAGGACTTGTCTTTGGGGTACAGAAAAAAGAGTGCTGTTCAATAAGCAAAATGAATTGCTAAAAATACAAAGCCCTAGCTACTATAATTAAGAAAAAATATGGCTAGCCCTTTATCCTATTAAGTTAAAATATAGTAACTATACAGTATACTGTAGCTATGTCATAAATATTATTGAAACACAAAATGCCAGTGCTGAAGCAGAAAAAAACACCTATGGTGACAGGATATTCTGTGAGCTTCCATTGGACTGCTTTCTTCTTTATTCTCCTTCCCTTCCCTTAATTTCATTACCTACATGGAATGGCAAGGGGATATACCTCAAAACTCTGCAGATTCCCAACATCCACACAGATCAGATGCAGATCAGGCAGAGACAGATGCATCCTGGAGGTGAATGCCTGGCTGTGAGGATGATATCACCAGGAGGGCTTCAGCTTCCTCAACCACAGACTGCTTTTCCAGGAAGAAGGACTGCTAAGTAGAGATGAGGTCCACCTATCAAGGAAAGGGAAGAGTATATTTGGTTACAAACTAGCTAACCTAGTGAGGAGGGCTTTAAACAAGGTTTGGAGGGGGCAGGTGACCCAAGACTACACGTAAGTTAAAAACATGGAGAGCTGGGATAACAATTGGAGTCTGGGGGGAGCATGCCCTGTTGTAGCAGAGATAAGGGAGAGAAGACTGGAATATTGGTATTGAAGGGTACAGCTTGCTCAGGAAAGAGAGGAAAGGAGGAAAGAGAGGAAAGTTGACCTATATATTAAAAATGTATCACTTAGGGCTGGTCTTTGGGGGCGGGGGGATTGACCGAAGATACGCAACTTCAGCTACATGAATAACGTAGCTGAAGTCAGCGTACCTTCAGCTGACTTACTTGCCGTCCTCATGGTGGCGGCGGTCGGCAGCCCATTCCCCCTTTGACTCCAGCTTGCGCCTCGCTGCAAGCTGGAGTTACGGAGTCAACAGGGGCACCGCTGGTGATTGATTTCTTGCGTCTTAACAAGACGCAAGAAATCAATCACTAGAAGATCGATTGCTACCCGCCGATCTGGCAGGTAGTGAAGAACTACCCTTAGAATGAGATTGAGACAGAAAAGGGAGATGAACCTGTTGAAAGTCTCTGGGTAAGGATAAAAGGGATAAAAAACAGTGTGATGTCATGGTAGGGGTCTACTACAGACCACCTAACCAGGAAGAAGGGGTGGATGAGGCTTTTTTTAAACTAACAAAATCATCCAAAGCATAGGACTTGGTTGTGATGGGGGACTTCAACTACCCAGACAGCTGTAGGGAAGATAACACAGCAGGGCACAGTTTATCCAACAAGTTCTTGGAGTGTATTGGGAACAATATTTTTTTTATTTCAGAAGGTGGAGAAAGCTGCTACGATGAGGCTGTTCTAGCTTTGATTTACACAAATGGGGAGGAATTGGTTGAGAATTTGAAAGTGGAAGGCAGCTTGGTTGAAAGTGATTGTGAAATGATAAAGTTCATGATTCTAAGGAATGGTAGGAGAGAGCAAAATAAAGACAATGTGTTTCAAGAAGGCAGACTTTAGCAAACTCAGGGAGTTGTTAGGTAAGATCCCATGGGGAACAAGCCTAAAGGAAAAAGCAACTGAAGACAGCTGGCATTTTTAGGAGACATTATTAAGGGCACAAGAGCAAACTATCACACTGCATATGAAAGGTAAGAAGTATGGCAAAAGACCATCCTGGCTTAACCAGGAGATCTTCGATTATCTAAAAAATCAAAAGAGTGGAAACTAGGTCAAATTGCAAAAAATGAATATAAACAAATAATACATGTATGAAGGGATAAAATTAGAAAGGCCAAAATGAGATCAAACTAGCTAGAGACATAAAAGGTAACAAGAAAACATTCTACAAATACATTAGAAGCAAGAGGAAGACCAATGTGGAAATGGCAGAGATGCTTAATGACTTTTTTGTTTTGCTTTTTACCAAGAAGGTTGATTGCGATTGGACATCTAACATAGTGAATGCCCGTGAAAATGAGGTAGGATCAGAGGCTAAAATAGGAAAATAACAAGTTAAAAATTACTTAGACAAGTTCAATTTCTTCATATCACCAGGGCCTGATGAAATACATCCAAGAATACTCTAGGAGTTGACTGAGGAGATGTCTGAACCATTGGCAATTATCTTTGAAAAGTCATGGAAGATGGGAGAGATTCCAGAAGACTGGAAAAGGGCAAATATACTGCCCATCTATAAAAAGGGAAATAAGGATAACCTAAGGAATTACAGACCAGTCAGCTTAACTTCTGTACCCAGAAAGATAACAGAGTAAAAAATTAAACAATCAATTTGCAAACATCTAGAAAATGATAAGGTGAGAAGTAACAGTCAGCATGGGTTTGTCAAGAACAAATCATGTCAAACCAACCTGATAGCTTTCTTTGACATGGTTACAACCTTTGTGGATAGTGGGGAAGTGGTAGACGTGGTGTCTTTAGTAAAGCTTTTGATACTGTCTCACATGATCTTCTCATAAACAAACTAGGGAAATGCAACCAAGGTGGGTGCATAACTGGTTGGGAAATCATTCCCAGAGAGTAGTTATCAGTGGTTCACTGTCATGCTGGAAGGGCATAACGAGTGGGATCCCACAGGAATCGGTTCTGGATCTGGTTGTGTTCAATATCTTCATTAGTGATTTAGATAATGGCAAAGAGAGTACACTTATAAAGTTTGCAGATGTTACAAGGTGGGAGGGGTTGCAAGTGCTTTGGAGGATAGGATTAAAATTCAAAATGATCTGGACAAACTGGAGAAATGGTCTGAAGTAAATAGGATGAAATTCAATAAGGACAAATGCAAAGTACTCCACTTTTGAGTCTGGTAAAATATGACATTATAATTTAGGTAAAATTTTCAAGAGCACCTCAGTGACTTAGCATCCTAAGTTCTATTTTTAAGAGTGACATGCATTCGGGACCAAATTTTCAAATACCACAAAGGTATTTAGGTAGTTAAAGATCCATTAATTTCAATAGGGGTTGTACACCTAATCTGCTTAGACCCTTTTGAAAATCCCACCAGGTACCTATCTGCATCTTTAAGTGCCTAAATACCTTCAAAAATTTGGCCAGGAGGAGCCTGTCTCATTGAAAGTTAATGAAACTTAGAAGCCTAAGTTGCCAAAGTGACTCTTGAAAATGGAACTTTGATTCATGTCACTTAGATGCTTTTTAAAACTTAGCTTATGTTCTATATCTTATTATTTAAGCAAAGTGTTCTCTGAATAAACAGACTTGATAAAAACAGCTTGGTAAAAGGGAGTTCTTATAACTATTTATTTTCATCTTCACATAAGCCAAGGTGATATTGTAGATGTCTATTTACTGTAGAAGTGAAATGAACTTAATCTATTTATTGAATTTTATTAACCCTTAATTACTATATGAAAGGATTCTGTTTCCCTCTTTGAAAAACAGGAGCAAAATGGGTTGTCTAACACAGGGGTTCTCAACATTTTTCTTTCTGAGTCCCTCCCCCCGCCTCATCAACATGCTATAAAAACTCCATGGCCCACCTGTGGCACAATAACTGTTTTTCTACATATAAAAGCCAGGACCAATGTTAGGAGGTAGCAAGCAGGGAAATTGCTCTGGGCTCTACACCACAGGGGGCACCAGGAAGCTAAGTTCCTTGGACTTCAGCTTCAGTTCCAGATGGTGAGACTCAGAGCCCTGGGCTGCAGTCCCACATGGAGGGCCTTTGGCTTTCTGCCCTGGGCCTTAGGGCTTGGCTACACTTGCATGTTATACCACAATAAAGCCTCCAGGAGCACTCTACCTTACTCCTCATCCACACTGGCAAGGCACGTAGAGTACTCTGACTCCCTGGCTGGAGCACTTCTGGTACGCAACCTTCACAAGAGGATTAACATCTGTTGCGTTTTGGGTGATATGCTTCAGCATCAGTGTGAATGAGGAGTTATGTTACTGCGCTCTGATTGACCTCCAGAAATGTCCCATAATCCCCTTAAGTCAAGTGGTCTCTCTTCTCTTTGTTGTGAAATCAGCTGCAGGAATGCAGAAGTGCCTTTTTAAAGCTCCTTTTCAGACAGACAGCTGCTTATCTGCTACGAGACAATTTACTGTTTGCTTTGAGTGAGTGACTGAGTGAGTAAGTGAGTGAGAGGTGCGGGGAGACAGGAGGGTCTGAACTTACAAGACAGCATGCTGACACACTTTTAGCACCCCAAAAACCCCTCATTCCCACCCCTATATACCCCACACTCCCTGTCACACTCCACCCCACCTCCCGCAATTGAAAAGCATGTTGCAGCCACTTGAACTCTGGGGATAGCTGCCCATAATACACCACTCCCAATGCAGCTGCAAGTGCTGCAAATGTGGCCATGCCAGCGCGCTTTCAGCTGTCAGTGTGAACAGACTACGGCACTTTCCCTAGTACACTCTTCGAAGGCTGGTTTAACCCAAAGCACTCTACAGCAGCAAGTGCATCCATACCCTTAGTGAGCTTAACACCAGCCAGGCGTGGTGGACCACTCCAGGGAGTCCTAGATCCCTGGCTGAGAACCATTGGTCTAACATATGTATAGTTTACCAACTTTTAGTTTTAATTTAAAAGTCTTCTATGAAAATCAACCTAAATTATGTATGTTAGTAAAAAGTAGCAATTCTTTAATGAGTGGTATAATTTTCTAAACTTTATGCATATTTTTATGGACAAATTTTAAAAAGTTAGGTAATCATCTATTCACAAAGTTGTCACACATATATGCTAAAAGAAATTACCGCAGTTATATGAGGAAAATAACATATTATGGAGGTGGGCTTGCATGCACAGTTGTGCTGACAGCACATGCATATTTTGCACAAGGACCTCAACCTTTCTTCTTAAAAATTGGACCTATGATATATAATATGGGTTTATATGCTTTTCTGCGTTCCTTGGTTTGCTATGGTTTGTCATAGAAATTGTCATGTATGATCCTAGATAGAAGTTGTACAAATCTGCCTATCTATACTGGCCTTTATCCCTCCAGTAGCCAATTGTCATTTTCTAGGTTATGAGGAGTATTGCATACTAGAACTATATAGCGCCATTGATTTCACTGGAGCTGCACTGATCTATTTTCTATTGTTCTTATTTTTTCTTGACTGTTTTTTTCTGGTAAACACCTTTAATGTAATTTAAAACTTCTAATATTGCAAAGAATATTTTTTAATATTTTTTTGCAGAGAAGGAATATCTCTGAATCCTGAATTCATTGTAGCAATCTGACTTCAAGTAAAATCTTTCCTATAAATTAGTTTAAATTTGGTAATACTCAATGATATCTCCTACTGTGGCAGTAGGAATTACATTGATGCTAGTCATTAAAAGCACTTCTAGATATTTAAAGTCTGGGATAGGCAAGTATCCTTTTCTCATTATATAGAGGGAATAGAAGTAAATGTTGAATAAATATGGAAATGTATTACAAAGCTACACAGTTTCCAGCTAAAATGTAACTTCAGAGCATAGGCCTTTATTTAAGCATTTTGAAGGGTCGTTGTCCATGAACATAGCCCCATTTGTTTGTGTCGCTCAAGGTATCACTTTGTTTATATTCAGCTCTCAGTCATTTGTAACCTAGATAAAAAAAAAACAAGAAAAAAAACCCCTCCAGCTTCTACTTTTGGAAAAACAAATACTTTGGATGTGTCTAATTCCTAATTAAAAATTGGCAAAGGCATATTGGATGGTAGTGAATTTTCTTGTGGTTCTGATAAAAGATAAATCTGGAAATACAATAAGGGGGATCAAGCACTTTGACAAGTCAGCAATATATTGTTTTCATTGACTCAGAACACTGTTTCCTATTTTGTACCAGTTTTTTACCCTCCGCCTCTCCTTTGTCATGCAAAATTGTCCCAGGATAAATGTGTATCTGCACTTCACAGGTGCAAACACCTGAGTCATTTCTAAATACTCTACCCTCTGCCCTAGAGCTAATGTTAGCTGTTGCATCAGCAAAACCCATTGAGACCAATGGATTTTGTGAGTGTAAATGCCAACAGTTGTACAGGTGCAACTCTTAGTGTAATTGAAGGGTACTGGTATTTGTTAAAATGCTTAACAGGTACGTATATCTGCAAAGTTCAATTGCAAGTTTGTGTGTGATCCCAATTTTGTTCATACATGAGTAGCGGACTGGCTCAAAATTTTCCACTTTGTGAGGACTGGTGGATATAATGCACTTGACCAGATTTGGGGTTCTAGAACTGAGAGTTGTGCCAAACACCTCCATTCCGAGAACTTAAAACAATGTGAGGTGAGTGAAATTTCTGTTCCTGAAATTTAATGTGATCATCAATTATTTTACATACAAAACTATTGCTACATTGCTATGTGGGATCAGGAGGAATTTTCTCCCAATTTTTTAGGTACTGTCTGAAGTTTTTTACATTCCTCTAATGCTCCTATTTCAGGCAATTGGCCAAAATAGGGCACTGGAGTAGATGGACAATTGTCTAATCTGCATATCATCTCAGATGGCAGTTTCTATTGTCACAAAAACACAGCTTTGCATCACCTGACCTTGTGAAAATGTTTGGGTTCCTTGGTTTTACTTCTTTTAAACCAAGGATGAATAAGATTTTCAGCTGGTAGCTTTATACATAATTTATTAGGATATATTTATATCTAAAATATCATAACAGGAAAAGAGTTCACAAAGGACCTTAAGAATACATAACAAGGCTGCTAAGTCATGTTCCCCATGAGTAAAAGTGGGAAGCAATATTGGAGCCATAAATAAAACTGGGACGCTACTAAAATAATCTCTCTGTTTCTGCATACACTAAAAAAGAATTAAACACAAAATTCAGGGTCCCTATCTTCATTCTGAAAACATGCTGAGTAGCAGGTAGAAACGATGCATTGAAAGCCTACACTACCACCAAACAAAGCAAATGATGATCAGATAATTTACAGCAATGGTGCAATCCTTTGTAACTTCAAGAAAGAAAGTGAGGAAGAATATACAAGTGCTGTGGTCAGAATTTTATTAGCACCTCAGTGTGTTCCTCCCAGGAATGCTCATCTAGTGAAGATGCAGGCAGCTTGCATAATATGACATATAATGCTCTGAAAAGGCTAAAAGGCTAAAGTAATGTGCTCATTATGGTAAATAGATGCTAATCCCATTAAAGGGGAACTCTGCAGTTGCAGGATTGCATCTTGAGTAGCATAAAAAGGGGGGCACCAAATCTGCCAACATGCCACTATTGCTAAAATGGCTAGGAAATGAATAGCAAGTTCCAGCAGCCAATTTTCTTTAGCTGAGTGTGGCTTACTCTTCTGGCTATGCTTTAATGTTTGCATGACATAAACATCAGCAGCATAGTAATATATCCCATGGCCAGGAATCATGCAAGTTTGATCTCTGCTTTAGAGCAAGGTTTTCAAACTGTTATCCCTGGAGATGAAAAGAAGAGCAAAAAAAGAGAGACAGTGCAATTAACTTATTTCAAAAAGGAGAAAATATTCTTAACATTCAAGACAGCAAAAATACATAAGTAATACTATTCTAATGCTAATAAGGTCAGGGATCACAACTGCAAATGGGAGGGCAAGTGCTCCAGGAGACAATCTTTCAGTTAATATGTGGTCCACACTACCTACGCTAAATGAATGCTTGAAATTAGACCTCCTTAGGGTATGGTTACACTTACAAGATTATAGCGCTATAGGTTATAGCGGTCCCCTTATACAGGAATATGTATAGCGCTATTGTATGTCCACACTCAGATGCTCCTGCGGTATAGCATGGCCACATTTGGGGCACTTAATGCGGCATTAAGAGCAGTGCATTAGGGCAGGTATCCCAGCATTCAGCTGGGTGCAACGTGCTTTTTAAACGAGGGGGGTGAGGGGGGACGCGTTGTGTGTATGTGGAGGGAGAGAGACAGTGGTTTTTCCATTTTTCTGAAAGCCTGTCAGTGAGCCTCCGTTCACAGAAGGCTTTGTTTTCACACAGGCTCCCTCCTTAAACATTTGCATTGCTTATCTGCCGAGTTAAGAAAGAAACGCTAAAGAGGTACTTCCGCATTCCTCCAGCCGAGTTCAAAACAAAGGGAAGAGATGTCAATTGTCTTAAATGGCTCTAGGCATCTCCAGAGATTACTTGTAGCGCAGTGGGTGTCCACATTCTTGCTGTAGCGCTACAGTAGCTGCGCTACAGCCCTTATTCCCCATGAGGAGGTGGATTTATAATAGCGCTATAACTCCATGGTTATAGCGCTCTACGTGCCTTGCCAGTGTGGACGGGGAGTAGGTTATAGCGCTCGTGGGGGCTTTATAGCGCTATAAAGTGCCAGTGTAACCATGGCCTTAGTCTTCAGCTGCAGAAAAACAAAACTCTTGCTGATGGTTACAGATCATTGTTATGGTCTCAGTGGCAACTGAATGTTCTACATCTCTCTGTAATAGCCTATTATTAAGACAACACAGTTGAGGTGCTGAGTAGGAAACAATCTTTGCATTGCTTATGGCTCCACCCATGCCACTGAAAACCACGTGAAGAAAATGGCATGAAAACATTTTTGCTCTTGTGCAGTTTGCAGAAGCTTCTTTAAACTGTGGCATCTTCAGAACAACAATATGCACTCTCATGATAACAAGACTCAGGTATTGTAATTTATTTTTAGCAAGGCATTCATCTGGACACCTCTGTCACCTCCAGCTTGCAGCAGCCCATTTGCTCATTGGTTTGAAATTACAATTTTATTATGCATGCCTGGTGTTCTTCATACTGGCCATTTACGAAGTGACAGATTGATTTCAGGTTGGCACTGCTGCTTTTTAAAAAACTCTTAATCATGTACTACATTCAAGACCTCCTTGTGCCTCACCTTGCTAGGTGTCTGCTATGCTTGTAAACCATCTATTTTTTAAGGATCTCATAATTTAATCTTTGGTAACCTAAAATGCAGACTTTTGCTGTCCCACTCCGTTCACATCTGTCTTAGTCAATATCTTTGCACTTTAAAGGAAAACCACAACTCTTTTTAGATTTTTGGGAGAATTGAAGGGGTTGTTATCACACTTCCTGTCCAAATGTGTACTAGCTTTCTGTCCCTCTCTCTCTTTTCACTACCCCTCTTCATTGGAATCCATCATTTTTTATATAACGTGAGTCGGATGATCTCTTTGTTTTCATGATATGTTTAATTATAGTAAACATTACAAAGGATAAGTCTATACTACCTGCTGGATCAGCAGGAAGCAATCAACCTCCAAGTGCTCTCCCGTTGACTCCTGTATTCCACCACCACAAGAGGCGCAGACGGAGTCGATGGGGGAGCAGCAGCAGTCAACTTACCACAGTGAAGACACCACAATAAGTGGATCTAAGTACGTTGACTTCAGCTACATTAGTCACGTAGCTGAAGTTGCGTAACTTAAATTGATCTGCCTCCCTCCCCAGTGTAGACCAGGCCAAAGTGTCCCAAACAATTTTGCTGGAACGAGACTTGAAAAGTGCATGTGTATACTCGTTATACATTAGAGTAAATAGCATAGTTGCTTTATAATTATGCTATGCTATTTACTCATATGTATGAAAGAGACTATGTATGTTATGTAATTAAACCAACCAATGCCACTGGTTCATCTTAAACTTCTGTGTATGAGGCTACACTAGAACTGGTAGAAAAATTTCCATCTATTTTTCAACTGAAAACTGAGGTTTTTAACTAAATGAAATGTTTCACAAAACGTTTGCTTTCCTTACAAAAATGTTGATTTTTTGTTTTGTTTTGTTAAAATAACGTCTAATACCAAAAACCCAAGTATTTTTTGCCAAAAACCAAAATATTCTGAAATGTCATCATGGTGCCTAATGGAGGTAGTTATTCAGTTGCCTCATATCCCAATTTTCCTCTATTGCTTAAGCTCCTGAGCCAACCTTCATCCCATGAGGGACTGCCTCCCTGGGATGGTCTCCACTATGGGGAGATTGACGCTTCTGTAATCAATGCAGCAGGGATTGGTTTAGTGGGTCTAGTGAAGACCTGAATCAATGGCAGAGCACTCTCCGGTCAACCTGGTACTCCAGCTCTCCAAGAAGAGTAAATCGACCAGCCAACTCCAGCTCTCCAAGAAGACATCTAGGTAAGTCGACCTAAGATATATTGACTCCAGCTATGTTATTCACGTAGCTGGAGTAGCGTAACTTAGGTTGACTTACCCCTGTAGTGAAGAGAACCCCTTTAAGAGCAGGGGCCCCTGGAGCATCATGAAAGATATAGTCCAAAGAGGGAGCCTGGCCTATAGAAGAGAATGTAGGCATAAAGCACCCAAACTACAATAATCATGAGGTACCACAGAAGCATTTTACAATCAAAATGTTTCAGTTCTTGATATTTCTGAAAAAGTCATTTTTTTTCCTGGGGTAGGGGAAAAACATTTTCTTACTAGCTTTAGTCTACAGTGACCGACTTATTGACTGCTTTTGTATCTTGTATCTCAACTAAATATTTGAAACAAGCAACAACAATAAAAATTGTTACTGAGCCAAATCCTGAAGTCCTGACTCAAATAGCTGGGCTCCACAAGACAGTACATGAAAATTGCCAGGGTAACCACTTCAGAGTTTGGCCCATTATTATTATGTCTTAATTCTACAGCAGTGAAGAGCTCATTCTCAACCACTTAAATAATGTGAAAGGCAGAGAGAGACTCATTAACAGGCTCATCTCAATTAACTTCCCATGGCCTAATGAGCTTCAGAGAAGTATTTCTGTTTTCCAGCTAAGTTCCTGTGCTGAAACACACCATTGGCTTTAAGTGAAATGAAAGGGCACAAGCATTTTGTAGTGAACGCAGCCTTAAGGATGTAGTTTCTTTTTTCTAAAGCATAAAATTGAGCGTGGAATTGCAAATCTGTATTCTCTTTGATATAGATTGATAGCAATGGTAATTCTTTGTATAGCAGAGTTTTGAAGACTGCTGGGCTAGAACAAGTAAATCCCCAACTATATGGTGAACTGAAGATTCAATCAAATATTTTTCTTTTGTTCAAACCGTTGCTGTGACCAGCAAGTCATCATATTCTTTATTATCATCTGCCTTTAAACTTCATTTCCACTTCTGCTGATAAACAGACAATGGAAAGCTGCACTCAGACAAAAATGCAGCCTTTCTGAGCTGGTGAGCACTTCTGAAGATAAAGAGCTGTAGAAGTAACTTTATCTTCAACTTTATCTCTTTATCTCTTTTATTTTCGTTCATGTGGGAAGAATTCTCTCAACCAGTAGATGGCAGCAGTGAGTAGCAGCTCTCTGTTAATCAATGGTAAAAAAATGAAAATACAAATTTTACTAAAGCCCACAATAAACTTAACTGAGATTTTTGCCATGCCTGACTTATTCCTGTACTCTTGAAATCATATGGAAGACAAAGAAATGAAAGCCAAGAGAGAGATTCTAACTTTCAGAAGATCGCTTAACTAATGTTTGTTCTTAAAGCTGTGAGCATTGTGTAAGTGAAAGAATTACAGTATTTAGGACAAAAGCTATTGCAATATCTGAACGTGTGAAAAGCATAAGTTTCTTATGGTTCATTTATGTTGCATTTGGAATTTGACTGGTTTCTTAATGCCAGTCAAACCATTAAGTCACAAGGTATATCTTCTTTCTATCTCAGTGAGCTAGGAAAGCCAGGGATACTTGGTTTTCAGAAAAACAACTGTGTTCAGTTTTTTTCTTCCTTTCTTTCAGTGACCTGAAAATTGTCAGAAAAAAATACTCCCAATTAATTTGCACAAATCAGACTTCGACATTTGCCCTGGATCCTTTTTACTTCTTTGTAGTTCCCCATTTAGTGAGAACTGTGCTGTTTTTTATGTTATTAATAACGATTGTTTATTATTAATAATATTAAGGGTGACCATCTACCCTGTTTTTAAAGAGACAGTCCTGGTTTTGGAGACTTTTTCTTATAAAGGCGCCTATTACACCCCACCCTCTGTCCCATTTTTTCACAGTTGCTATCTGCTCATCCTATTAATATTTCTTCTCACATGGCATCCTAATTTAGTTTTACAAGGGAAATCAGAGGCATGAAGCAAAATTCAGAGATAACACAGAGATGTAAATTCTACATGTAAAGTGTGTGTGTGCGCAGGACTACATGGCAAGAGTACAGAAGGGGTGAGTGTAGCAGGAAAAGCAGCTAGCAGAAAGGTAAATAAAGACAAACAACTCTCTTCCTCCTCCCCAATCACTTTTATCTTTCATCTTCTATCACCTTCCTGTTTTTGTTCTATTTCCTTTCTACCAGTTCACGTGTAAGTTGTACCCACCTACAGAAGTACCACCATTCCCATCATCTCTGAATTTAGCATCCAGAGAGTGGGTATATATACGTCTGTGTTCAGGGTTATACATCCCTCTAGGCTTGGAGTTCTACTGTCTGGAACTCCCTCAGTTATTACTTTCTTGGAACTGCTTTATAAATTGTACAGTATTTGAGATTTCTGTGCCTCACATTATTAGAGTTTTACAAGAAAGCTCAGAAAGAGAAAGAAAGATCACAGTTCTTTTGTAGTGTCACCCACAGGTGACAGAGGCAGTATATTGAACATCATCTAGGCTAGTAGCTCTACCTTTTAAATTTCTCTCAGTATAGAGAGTGGAACTTCATAAAGTTCAAAAATGTTGTAAGTTTCATAAAATTTTTCAAATAGTTTTCGAACTCTTGAATAGTGTATCCACAAAGCATTTGAAGAAGAGGAGAAAACTTCCCTGCTTGTTGTCTTGGCTCTTCCTCCAAAGGCGTGGTATATGCGAGGATCCCTGGTTCCTCTTCCCACCGGCCAGGAATGGATCCAGATCAGGAGAGCTTTGCTTCCCCAGGCAGAGGGGAAAATAAATCCCTACATTTGGACAAAAGACATTTCTTGAGTCCATCCTTCCGGGCAGATGAACAGCAATGAACCAACAAATTCATCCTTTCCCAACAAATGCTGTCAGCAAAGTCTAGTGTTGTGAGCTAGCATGTGTAAAGAATTCTGTTTCTGGGAGAAATCAAGGACTAAGGGATGTCTACACTTCATTTTGAGGCATGGGTGCAACTTGGGTCAGTATACCCACAATAGCTTTTCTGTAGCTAGCATAGCTAAAAATAGTAGTGGAGATGCAGCGGCAAAGGCCCCAGTGCAGCTCATAGACTTTAGCTTAGCAACACTTCAGGGTTCGGAGGAGGTCTGTACCACCACATCTTCAGTTTTAGCTGCACTAGCTAGATTAAAGCTACTCACTTCAGTTTGCAATGTAAACATATACCCAACTCCCAGTCCCTGGAGACTGGGAGTTGTTTCTTCAGTGCTGTCTAGAAGCATGGACTAAAGGAATTGTTTTGCAATGTTGACTACATCCCTGTGAATGTACATAAAGGACACAATAGATCATAATCCTTTATTGGCAACTACTGATACAATCAAAAATAGACCTGGTTTAATAGGCCAGTCCTGAAATCCTCATTGAGTGAGGACTTCCACCTTGCCAAAAAAAAAATGTAACCTACCATGTTGTTCTTCTTTAATGGCACAGAGGGCCAAATCTATCTTTACTCTAGCCAAACCCCATTGGTTTGAGAAAGACAACGTGGATAAGGTAATAACTTTTATTGGGTCAACTTTTGTTGGTGAAAGAGACAAGGTTTCATACTCCAGAGAGCTCTTTCTTGTGCTGGGAAAGGTAATCTGAGTGTCACAGTGTTACGAATAAGGAGTTAACAAATGTTGCAAGAAACCTTTCAAACTGATGTGCACATAAACACACCACCAATCATAGGATAAAGGAGAATTAGTGGGTTCCAGAGAGACAGAAAACATTGTCTTCTTTGATTCTGTGATTTTTGGTGTCTAACAGTTATGAATTTAAGCTCTCAGGCTTGTCTTTTGAAAGTATTTTCCACATTTCCTTTGAGGATGAGGACTGAGAGTTCAAATATGGACTGTTCATTTTGCGAAATGTGTTTGCCTGTGGGTAATATGGTGGTTTTGTCTTTTAACTTTTTTCCTCTTTAATTTCATTTGAGAATGTAATTATTGTCTAGTTTCACCCTGTCTAATTGAGGCATTTGATGAGTTACACCATGTGTTGTAACAGGCCTGAGTTGGTCTCATTGATCTTGAAAAATGTGTTGTCAGCAGTATTGATAATCATAGCACTGGAAATATGGCTGCAGGTTTTCCATCTTTTGTCATGGCAGGGCCTGGTGACATTTTGAGTTGGGGTGTCCTGGTCTGTAATGAGCTTGCCAAGGTTGATGAACTTGGCAAGGTTTGGGGTTTGTTTGATTTGAAGACTACAGAAGTTGGTCCTTTCTGCTGATTTCTTTGTGTTGATTTGACTGCTATATCTCACTATAAAATATGAAGTTAAGTGTGAAAATGTGCAAAACATAACTGGAAATTAGTTAAGTAAATAATTCCACTGTTAAATCCACAGTGCTTTATCTCCATTGGAATTAATCATAAGAAAATTTATAATCTAGATGGTTTTTCCCAACATGTTAACAGCAGGAATTTCTCACTGAATTGTTGTGCTCTGCTCAATATTATCAAGGAGCAATATGTCCTTTAAATGTGGCAGCCAAGAAGTAGCTCTACAGTGTTCCTGCTGTTCAAATGCAGTATGCCCTGAGGTTTTTAATTTGGTTTTGGTATTTTGCCAATAGCAAAAGTAGGGGCAAAGGCAATTCAAGTCCTCATTTCATATTCATGGATGTTAAAAATAGATCAACTGCTCTTAAAATAAGATAAAATGTTCTTTCTGCTTCATATCTCCACAAGAGTTTATTACAAAACCACCTAGGTATTTTCATTTTAAATGTTCTGCTTCCCTAAGAAGAATTCATTGTTGTTAGATCTGCAATATTCAAAATATATTTCCAATCCATTGACTCAGGGGATGGTGCAGCATGCTATTGAATCAATGACCTTGAAGACTACCTTTACATTCTCATGGCAGAGTTCTCCAACTATTTCAAAGTATCATGTTGCATCACTCATATTTTCTGTCCCGACGGTTGCTTAAGACCGTATGCCAGCCTTCAAACCACACGGTTGTAAATTGTGACTCATTGACACAATTTACTGAGGGAGCTAGGTTGATGAAAATAGGGAAAACATTAAGGTTGCTAAAACCTGCCAGCATGGTCTATTATTAAGATTTCCTAAGAGTTCCCATGATAATCCCCTGTTTTCAGTTGCAACTTCAAATGTTTGGGCTGAAATTTTTCATGTTGGTTGTCTGCCTCATGTTGAATTTCTTTATTTTGAAAAATTTCAGCAAAACAGCTCAACCATTGTGATGGTGCTGTTCCTGGTGGGACCACCTGAGAGTGCCAAATCAGGACAAATTGCTTCAAAAGGGGCAATTACAGCCCAAAGGTGGGGTTTCCCCACCCTAAAGGGTTACCAAACCAGCCAGACAGAAAAGACTTTGGTTCCGCCCCACTGGCTAGCCACAAGTCACACAAGCAATTCCCTTAGACACTCCAGCTTCCCAGTATCACCACCACTAGCCACCTGTCCTGGGGACAAATGGTTATGAAAACCAATACCCCAATAAAAGAAAACAGTCCTTCCCAATTCCAAAGAATCAGGCCCCAGACCCAGGTCAATATACAAATCAGATCTTATCCACAAATCACACTGTTGCCAATCCTTCAGAATCTAAAATCTAAAGGTTTATTATACAAGGAAAAAGATCTAGGTGAGGGTTAGAAATGGTTAAAGGAAATCAAATACATGCAGTAATGGCTTGCATCAGTTGTAGAATAACCGCACGTTCAAATCAGAGTCTCTGGAATACATTCCCAGGAGGAATGGGTCATCAGTCTTTTGGCCAGAGTGCCCCTTTGTAGCAAAGTCCCATCCAGAAGTAGGAGCCAGGCTGGAGGCTGGAGACTGGAGATTGAAGACAAAATGGGGATGGGGTACCACCCTTTTATATCCTTCCCAGGTGCAGGAATGTTCTTTGTCCTTCGCTGTGGAAACTTACAGCAAAATGGAGTCTGAGTCACTTGGGCAATTCCTGCCCCACTTGCTAAGACACAGGATGTGTCTGCCTTCCCTTAATGGGTCCATTGTATAGCTAGTAGTCCTTAAAGGGCCATCAAGCATTTCAAGCAACACTTAACACCAAGGGTTCTGAAATGTCCCCAACAGCATTGCACAATATTTGCAAAGACAGACAGTATAGAGCCAATATTCATAACTTCAACTACAAAAATGATACACACATACAGATAGCATACTCATAATCAGCAGATCATAACCTGGTCATAGACACCTTATATGACCCCCTTTACCTAATATTTGGTGCCACTACAGGACTTGGTTGCACCAATGGCCTATATGATCCCAGATAATTTCAGTAATGTGACAACCATATCCAGGAATGAGGTTGGGGTAGGAGGGAATGTTGTTTTGCCCTTTTACAGAAATTCTGGCAACATTTATTTTAAGATGTTCTAGTGTCCTCATGTATTGAAGCAGGGACTTGAAATTTGGCTGGGAAGAGAGGCCATTGTGTCAGGGATCCCTGTGAAAATCCACCCAAATTACTTTTAAGACATAGGAGAGAGTGAGGGAATTATACTTATATATTGTAGCATAGAAAAGAGATGACTCTGTGGTGACAGATAAATGTATTCCAGATAATAAAAAAATGAAGGCAGGATATAAGTCACAGTCGCAGAAGACATGAAACAATAGCCTGAAGCAAAGAAAGAAGGGATTGAGAAAACTGTTAACACTAAGAGCAACTATGTGGTGCAGTGGAGGTGTGTGAACTGATTCAGGAAAAAAACAAGAATCCCAAAACCTTAACCCTTCCCTAGAACCAAACCTACTTTAGGGTGGTTTAGATTGCATTGATACTTCTGCAAACATCTAATAGGATAGAATAGATTAGAGAAAGAGAATGGGAAAATTCAGATAAACAAACCCTTTCTTCCCCAGAAATATCTCCCTCCAGCACAGAGGGAAATTGGGAGGTCCAAAATCTACCCCAACCCCCATTCGCCAGCTCAACTTTCATTAGTTATGGATGTTCTTCCTATGGGGAAACTTCTGGAGTCGTCCAGGAGTACCCATTCAGAATCCTCAGGAGGTATCTGACTAAGACTAAGTCTACACTACCCGCCGGATCAGCGAGTAGTGATTGATCTATCGGGGATCAATTTATCGTGTCTTGTGTAGATGTAATAAATCGACCTCCGAGCATTTTCCCTGTCAACTCCAGAATTCCACCACCGCGAGAGGCAGAAGCGGAGTCAACAGAGGAGCGGCAGCGGTCGACTCGCCTCCATGAGGACGCCGAGGGAAGTCGATCTAAGATATGTCAACTTCAGCTACGCTATTCACATAGCTGAAGTTGCATATCTTAGGTCAACCCTCTACCCACTCTAGACCTGGCCTAACTCACCCCAACCTCTTGCTTCATTAAGGGGGCAGCAAATAGCCCCTAAATCCCTTAAAAAGCAGAGTCTTGGATGGCTATACTGTCAATCGCCACTTCATAATCTCCAGCAGAGGGACCTGGAAATGTCGTGGTAGTCCTGATGAACTCCTCCTTTAAAATGTAAATCTCCTTAGAGCTGACACTTCCCAAAATGCAGTGAGCTATTTATACTCAGGGGCATCTCAGCTCCAATATGCTTTAAATTTTAAAGGAAAAGGTGGGAAGTCTTTTTAGTGCCATTGTTAGAAGAATGAGAGCTGGTAGAACTAGAAAATGGCATGAAAGAGATTTATGAGGACAGGGCCTTTTTACCCAGAGAGATTGGATGAAGGAAATGTTCTAACATGCTTCCCGATGAAGAGATGGGACAAGGCTATGAGAACAACCATGGAAGATTATAATCTGCAGCTGTTCCAGGACAAGTCAAGTGAGATGTTACTGAGAATGGTGTAGTGAGAAGTCCTGCTACACACAGGAGATTTTCTGGGTAATTCTGTTGCTCTTTTCTAATTTTTTTTTTCTGAATCTGTTCTTTCTTGTAAATCCATAGTTATAGCCTAATGTCTGATTCAGAACTTAACTATTTACTAATCAAAAGAATCATAATTACACAGTATACTGTATCTTTTCTCTTTTATAACAAAACATAACATGAACAAAGCCTGCGATAAAAAATACGAACATTGGTGTTACATAGAAAATGACAGAACTAACAAGTCACTTTTTCTTGTGTTCCAATTTTAGACTTTGCTCTCTTTTCATGGAAAGAGAAGTTTTCAGAGGTGATTGAGTATTCCTCAAAGTGTACTTAAAAAGAGACTCCTAGTTATAGCTGTTCAAAAGATTCTCATTGAATAATTTTTTCATGGAATACAAGTTTTTTGTTTAAATGGAAATTTTCATAAAGTTACCATTTTAATCAAAAAGGAGTGTTTTGAATAAAGCCATGAAAACTAAAATGAGGGAGTTTAAAATGCCAAAAAAAAAGTTTTTTCAACGTTGGGGAGAGTTGACAAAAAAAAAATTGAAGAAAAATTTAATAAAAAAATAAAATATTTTCAGTGAATATTTTTGTGGGAAAAAATATAATTTCTTCACCAGTTCTACTCATAGTCATCTCACATGCATGAAAAAAAATCATTTTGCATGGCATAAGCTTTTTACGTTACACTTTGTCCCTTGAGCTAAGTGTTTAGAATGACTAGCTACTACTAATGTCCTAAATATATTTCCATTTGGGAACTGTTCTACCTACTTAAGATTCCTAATGCAGTTTCAACTGGATTTGGTATTTCTCCTTCACTTCATATAATAAATGGTTATGAAATATTCCTGGCTCCATTTTGTTTCATCGCAGTGGTGGCTGCTTTTGAGTGACAGGTGAAATGATTGTTATACATTATGTATATGCATTTAATTTATAAATCAGTTTGTGAACTGTGTATAGTGCTCTGGGGTATGTCTGAATAAAACATGCTAAATAGTCAATCATAATCATTAAAATACTGGCAGATGTGGATTTCCCTACTGCAGTTTTAATCCATTTTAAATAATATAAGTTTCAGATGAAATACTACAGGTTTAGATCTCATTTATTCTGTTGTAAATCAGGCGTATGTGTGGATTTACTTTGAATTTACACCAGTGGATTTACTCTGAATTTTCACCAGTGTAGCCAAGACTTAAATCTGGCTTTAGGCCTGTGTCCATAAAGTTTGCTTTTTATTTGGTTTATTAAGTAAAACCTCCAGGTAAGAATAGAGCAGTTGGGAAAATAATCAAAGAAGTTTGGGTCCAATGAACCTAACCTCCAAGAGTCTTTCATCATCACCCCAAGGATGCTTTCTCTGTAAGATGATATATTGCAGCTTGTGATAGTCTGCGGCTATATCCATTGTATTTTATTAGTCTGAGTATGGCTTTGTCGGGAGATAGAGCAGGGAAGCATTACAGAACAATGCTGGCTTCCAACTGGTTAGACTGCCTTAGTGCTTGCTGAACTCCATCAAATCTGTTTTCTTCTGTTTAAATAAAAATTAAGCCTTTCTTGAGAAAATTCATGTGGGCACACTGAGAGTGATTCTGACTGAGATCCACAAAGGGGATTTAGGAGCTGTTGCTATCCCAAAAAAACCCTGCTTAGCTACTGCCTATTTACATAGATGCCTAAATTCACTTGGCACCTACATTTTTGCTATAAAAGTCCTCTGGGTACCTGTGTTTGTGCTTCAGGCCAACTATCTTTGTATGGGAGCTTAATTTGTAATGAAAGAGGTTCCAGGGCTCAAGCAATTAGCTGCCGGCGCTCAAGCAAGCTTTTTACATTTTTTACATTTTACATTCATAGCCCTGGCTCAAGGGTGCCAAGGCTATGAACTACCATGCCTACAGATGCTGAGGCTCACTCCTGGCAAGCCCTGGCACAAATTAAGTTTTGGAGCCTTAGGTACCTAACCTGGGGTTTGTAGATTCCAGTGATTTCCAGGTGCCTAAAAAGTTAGGTGTTGTAACACTTAAGTTCCTTTACGAATCCAGGCCTCAATGTGCAACAATTTGATGCAGTAAATTAATTTTTTAAAGGATGCTTTTCTTCTAGAGGGTAGAGCAGGTGATTGTGAGTCAGAAATCAATGTTTTTGTTCCCATCTCCACCAATGGAGAGCTACGGGCCTGATCCTGAGCCCACTGAAGTCAATGAGAGTCTCTGTGAGAATGCCTTCAGTGACATTGGGCAAGTCACTTAAATTCTTTTTGCCTTGATGGGTCCCTCTGTAAAACAGGTATAAAAATACTTTCTTTCCTAACAGAAACATTCTAAGGCTTCATTTAGATTGCAAGTTCTGTGGGACAAGGACCATCTTTTTGTTCTATTGTTTGTATGGTCCCTAGCACTAAGTGGCCTTTTTCCGTGACTGCGGCTACTGGTGCTACCACAAAACAAATAATAACTAACAATATGAGATCTTCAGATAGAAGGCTTTATCTAGGTCCTCTCAAGAAATGTACAGTTAAGTGAATCATATTCTCCTTATTTTGCATCTTAGTGCAAAACACTATTATTGTTTTATTTTATTACAATATATGCCCAGTATGCTTATTGGCTTATTGTTAATGAATGTACCTGGCACTTCATTAGCATTTAACTTCTTTCTGGTACTGCAAATGTCAAGTCTCTTCTGTCACTGTCATGATCTTTTTTGTGCATGTGATGATTTCCGCTGGGTGGGTGACTTGGCAACCTGTCAAACTCCTGATCCTTTTCCCCAAATTTTGAGCAACTGTCCTGTTTGGCTAGCTGCTAAGTACTAACCCTAATTATCTATGTAGTACTTATTAATACAGGGTCAACAACCTATGGCATGCGAGCTGATTTTTAGTGGCGCTCATACTGCCTGGATCCTGGTCACCGGCCTTGGGGCTCTGATGCCGTTCTGGGGTCCCGGCCACCAGCCTCCAAGCTGCCGGGGTCCCAGCCACCATTCCCAGGGGCTCCACTTCCAGCATGGGATGCAGTCTGCCGGCCTCCTGCCAGTCAGGGTTCCATCCACCGGCCCTGCTCAGCCTGCTGCCAGTCCCAGCCACCGGTCCGGGGGGCTCCACTGTCAGCCTGGGGTCCCAGCCGCCGTCCCAGGGCTCTGCTCCTGGCCTCGGACTGGCACTCTGCAGCTGCCCCTGGCTGTGGCCCACTTCTCCCCCACCCAGTCTGAGGCAGTGATGGGTGCAGACAGGGGCAACAGAGAGTACACCTCAGCACCCCCACCTTAAAAATTATTCCAGTGCTACTGGGATATTTTAAAGTTCTGATTGGCTGCTTATATCAGGCCACGGGGGACAGCGCACTGTGTTTGACGTTGTGCATGCTGTCTGTCGCGATTTTTTTTCCGCTGTGAGTTGAGGGGCACATTTGACAAAATTTCAGCTCCTTAAAAAGCAAAGTTAGATGTCCATTCATTTCAGCCTTCTTGTCAGACGCATTTGGATTTATTCAAAAGAAGGGCTGTGCTGTTTATTCTTTCTGTTGTGAAAGTGTTGTTTGTCGCACATTGTGTTCGACATTTTGAAATGAAGCACGAGAAAACCTTTCTTGACGAAGCAGGCAAGACCAAATCAATCAAAAAGGCAGTAGCAGGATATGAGAAGCAAAGCATTGTTTTAAAATGCTTACGTGTAAGCAAAAATCAAGCTACAAAAGGAAGTTAGAAGATTCCATTTTTTGCAATGCACTATGCAAATACATTTACAGATGGGGAATATATAAAAGAAGTTTTTCTCAGCAATTCGGAGGTTTTGTTCAATGATTTACCAGATAAAGGTATGATCATATCTAGAATAAAAGAACTGCCTGTCTCTGCTAGTACAGTTGAGAGACATGTAAGCGAAATGGCAGAAAACTTTAATGAAAAGCAGACAACTGCATTAAAAGACACAGCATGGTTAAGCGTTGTAGTTGATGACAGAGTGGATATAAACGACCTTCCACATTTGGCAGTTGTTGCAAGATATTGTACTTCCAATGAAATTGAAGAGGAACTTTGTTGCCTAAAACCCCTGCACGGCACAACAAAGGGGAAGATATAGTGGAAAGTTTTGTAAACCATTTTGAAGAACAAGGAGTTGACATCAGAAAAGTATTTTGTGTGACAACAGATAGTATTCCTGCCATGGTCGGAAAACAGAAGGGATTTGTAAGTTTGAAGTTCAAATTGGCTGCCTGACAGTCAACTTTCACTGTATCATCCATCAAGAAAACGTGTGTGCTAAAATTTCTAATTCAGAGCTCAATAATGTGATGGATACAGTGGTGTGAAATGTGAATTTTCTTGTTGCTCGATCTGCTTTGACTCACAGACAGTTTCAAGCATTGCTAGAAGATATGGGCAGTGCTTATAACAACATTCCACTTCACAACAACATTTGGTGGCTAAGTCGTGGCAAGGTTTTGGTGCACTTTGTAAACTATTTTGATGCAGTTAAGGCCTTTTTTTTTCAGAAAAAGGACAAAACTATCCAGAACTGGATGATGACAAATGGCAGAGTAAGCTCATGTTTCTAACTGACATCACTGCCCACTTAAACGAACACAACCTCTGTCTCCAGGATGCAGGGCAAATGGTTTTAGATCTTTATGAAACTTGGAATGCATTTGTTGTAAAACTAGCCATTTTTTCTTGGGATATTCAAACTTTGACTTTCCACTACTTCCAACACATAAAAGAGCTATCGACATATTGCATTGTCAGTGTCGATGAGATTGGAATGTACATGCAAGAAGTGAATCAGAATTTTCTGACAGATTTCAAGATTTCGAGCAATTTGGCCCAGTACTTTCTTTTCTAATTAAACCTGAAAAGTTCAGGAAAAGCTACTTGGATTTGTCTGTATTTCAGCGGATGGGAGTTGAAGATTTTGAAATGCAGCTCATTCAGTTAAAAAGCTCAGAATTGTGGGCATCAAAGTTTGGAGATCTGTGTAGTGCACTTGAAGCTACCGAGAGGGATCATGGGTCCTCTATTCTGACCTACTGGATGTCCCTGCCAGTGAAATTGAACGGTTTGAAGAAAATTGTGTTTGCAATGCTTTTAGCATTTGGATCCACATATCTGTGTAAATAGGTATTTTCACACATGAAATCTGTCCTATGTCCCTCTCGAAGCTGGTTATCAACTGATCATTCAGAAGCCTGTGTGCAGCTTAAAGTATCTAAACATGTGCCAGACATTGGAAAACTCAGCAAGGAAAATCCAGGGCAAGGATCACAATAAACTGATAAGATCTGCATTTTAATTAAATTTTAAATGAAGCTTCATAAACATTTTTAAAACCTTATTTACTTTATATACAACAATAGTTTAGTTATAGAATATAGACTTACAGAGTGAGACCTTCTAAAAATGTTAAAATGTATTACTGGCACGTGAATCCTTAAATTAGAGCAGATAAATGAAGACTTGGCCCACCACTTCCAAAAGGTTGCCAATCCCTATATTAATACAACCCCCATGTCATGATTTTGTGGAGTCATTCTCTCCATAAATTATCATTTATTGTTGTAAAATATTTGAATTTATTTCTCTGGTGTCTTCCATTCCTTAATTTATGGAAATTTAAGAGCTGGCTATGAGAGCCCAAGTCCATAGAGGTACCTGTTTTGCCTTAATTTATAAAGCTAACTCATAGCTTAGACATATAAATTAATGTATATTGACTGCCCTGGATCACTACTGATTAACAGAATAGTTATAAAATTGCAGCACCAGCAATAGCAGTGTAAACTTTTCCAAATATCCTACTGCCTTAGCTATGATCTAGGAGGACCATATTTAATTACCATGATAGAAAGCCAACTGAGGAGACAAAGGAAGTTCTGTTTACTGACAAACCAGTCTCCATTTCAAGTACAGTTCTGAGTTCCATAGCTCCCGCCAATAATTCAATCTGGATATTTTTATAAGATTTTGTGGCTTGAGGAGAGGAAGAAAGAGAGCTTTCAAGATGGGATTTGTCAAAGATCCCAAAGGGGTTAATATCCAAATTCAGTGGGGTCCTTTGGAAATCTCAGTTTCAGTACTTTAAACTTCTGTTGCTAATTTAAGAGTTCTGTAGCATTTATGAAATGAAAAGTGTGTGTGAGTGTGTGTACATGTATGTATACACACACACACATTTTCCTTCATAGTCTTGGCAGTTTGTTGGATGTCTACCTGAGGAAGATATCTACCTGAGGTCCTCTCTACAGTACTTCTAAACCAGATTAATGTCTCTAGGAAGTACGGTGCTGAATCTTGCTGTATTTTCCTCCCAACTAGAGGATTCTTCTTCCAAGCTTGAGCTGCCATTAAATCTTTCCTGTCCTGTGTGTTACCAATGTGTAGTTGGTAATCTCTGCCCAGTTTTTAGCTGAGGCAGAAGTCAACATCACAAAAATCACTCTCTTATTGGTAGCCTAAGCAGAAAAGCCTGAAATACTCTTGTGTACTTCTGGAGGAAGGTTTTCTTAAAAGGCATGTTTCGGTGATAATGGTGGGTTAGTGCAAAAGAAATTAGTGGTACTGCTGCTCTCCATTATTTATGACTTACCAATAACAGCACTTAGCCCCAGTACAGTCATACAAATTAATGTAATTTGCATTGCAGTTCTTACAATTTCTATTTCTATCTATTTTATTCTCTCTTATCTGATTTGGTTTGAGGGCGGATTCTTTCCACCTCCTTAAAAAATGAAAAGTGTAGGACAAGAAAGGCCTCTGATCTCTCCTTTCTTGTATTAACTAGTGCTAGATGGAAATCTGTTTTCTCATGGAAAAAACCCAACATTTTTGGACAAAAGTAAAAAAACCTGAAAATTTTAAACCAAAACTTTTCAGCTGAAAACCCAAAATGTCGATTTGTAAACATCACTACAGAGCCTAATGGGAGCTGAAGTTTGAGTGCTTCAAGGCCCACTGCCCCCTGCCCTTCCACCCCACTCCTTTCTCCTCTATGGAGCAGGCTTCCTAGCCAGATAACACCTTTGACGAAGCACTACAATCTCACCTCTTGCTGAGCTACAACTGTTCATTGTGAGAGATGTAGACTGGCTGGGAAGCCTGGTCCATAGACGAGAACAAAGTCATGAGACACAAAAACTACAGCTCCCACTGGGCACTATAGTGGCATTTCCAAATCAAATGTTTTCAGGCTCTTAGGTGTTCATTTTTTTCAACAAAAAGTCAATTTTTTCTGTGGACAACAGATGTTCTGTGAAAAAAAATGTGAGTCAAAAACCATCAACTAAAGAGTTTAAATGGGAAAGCCCTTCTATTAACACAATAGGCCACCTTATGACCGGGAACTGTGTGTAATGTTCCTAAAACAATCCACTCTAGATGGAAGTAAGCATTATTAAAACATCCCTCTTGTTTAGTATTAAACATTACTATGGCTAGGCTTTCTTCAGAAAGAGAACATTAAAAATGTGAGATCATTGCAAAATTATCCAAATATCTCAAAATGTATTTTATTTTGTCCTTGAATTTATTGCTAATCATTACTTGACTACACTGTGCATTCTGCTCTTCACGCTAGTAAAGCATAGTCTTCAAAAATCCTGCTTTCTTGGTATATATATTAATATTAGCTGAACCATAAGTTATATGAAGAAATGTTTTCCTTTACTTTAATGTTCCCCTCCAGCCATTTTATTCTTCAGCTTTTTAAAGTGTGGTGGGAGCTAAACAATGTGTTCTAAAAACCAGGAGAAATTGATTTGTTTTATCATGATGAAAATAGGATATCCCATACCAACTGAGATGTAAAAACTGCTTTACATTGAACTTTGCATGTTTGGGGTTTTTTTAAAAAGTAAATGTAGCTTTATGAAGTATTACCACTTCCTAGGAAAATGTCGATTTTATCAAATTCAGTTATGCAACCTTAAGATTTACTAAAACCCTTCACATTTGTAGCTCCCACATGCTTTCTATAAACAAAGTCTTTTCTGCAATAACTGGCCTTGACAGAGATAACTGGAAAAGCAGTTTGCTTTCTTCCTATCCAACTAATTTATGTTTTTAATTTTTTTACACTATATCTGCACTCCAAGATGAAGCATCTCAGTCATAAAAGTATTCTTCTACGGGGGTATCTTGCCCAAGCAATTACTGAACAAAACTGATTTGAAGTTTGTGCTATGCCTTTCATTGCAATCCCATCATCGGGGTTAGTTTTACCAGCTAATTTTAAAAAAAAGCTCAAACAAGTCTGATAAATAATATAGAACAGGAAGTAACAGTTTCAGAAGATCCTATTGTATTTTTTAAGCTTTTCACAAAGGCATTTTCTTCTCAGCCTGTTATAGGTGTTTTAGTCAACTAAATTCACAGCATGATTTTCTCTTAATATTCACAGTTCTTCATTTTACATTTTGAACTAGCTTTGTATATCCTCAAGAACAGACTATGTGAAGTGGATGGCATTGTGCGGAGCACAATGGCACAGCTAATTAGAACATAAGGTGGCACATATTGGAGCTATTGTACAGGTTTGAGATTTGCTGCATTTATCCTCTGTTTCAAACTTGAGTGAATTTTGTGAAAAGATTCACCCTGGGACATCTCCATATTCTTAACTCTACACTGAACATTTCTGTGTGTATTATAGATTAGAAGAAGGATCTGGGAGGTTGATTTTGTTTTCAATAAGATTTTATAACTAGAGTTGTTATTTCAGGCCAGATTCTGAAATCCTTACTCATGCTTATTAATTTATTCCTCAAGTATTGGCATTCAAAGTAATGGGACTGCAAAGTTTTACTCAGTGCAAGGGTATCAAATCTGGCCCATCCTAATTAAATAAAAATTACCAATTTTTTTTTTATTAGTCACATGATTTTTAAATCTGTTTTCACATTACAGGGTACACCTTCAAACTGTCATGTGTACAGTTTGGTCTGCACACTCAAGCATAGGATACTTTTGTAAAGCCATTGGGTGAAATCATGGCCCTACTGAAGTAATAGGAAATTTTTAAGAGACAAAGAGATCATCTGAATACAGAGTCTGTGAGTCAATCAGCACTAGCCACCCCAAAAGTGCTGGAAGGAAACAAGGCACATGCTTCACCTTCTCAAAGAACTGAGCAGCAAATATGCTCCCCCTATGTTCTGAGGAGCTCCAAGTTTCAGTATCCCCCTGAACTCTCCCCTGGGCATTGTGACTTTTCATTTCCTCCAATACAACTTTGTGGTTAGAAGGTAAAACAGAACCCTAAAATCAGTGAACAGATTTGACCTGATAGTGCACCATGGAAGATTCATATCCACTTATGATTCATGCAAAGATAATACACTCCCAAATCAAATTTTCAGACCTGCAAAATTCAGGTGGCAGGTTGAAGGAAAGATCAATTTTAAGCCAAGTTAAAAAAAAAATTAGACACCATGCAGGTCTGATTCTTCATTCCTTAAACACCCAAATCACCCAGGATTAAGGATGCAAAACTAGGCCTATAATAAAACATGAGCTCTTGTATGAAGTGTAGTGGGGGTATATTTTGCTAAGATAACTGTAGTGTACTGGAATTGGATACTATCATTTTAACTAGTTCATTTGTGTGGAACCCAGCTATGTTGTTGTTGTGTAAAGACCAAAAGACACCACAGCAACATAGTTAGAGTGTCATGTTCCAAAGGCGTTCTTCTCAAGAGCAATGAGGAAAAAATGTTAAAAGTTGTGAAGATCATTTGGGCATTATCCTTGTATCATTAGCAGAAATAAGAAAAAACATTCAGTCATGGTACGAATTTGATTCTTTTATCATTAGCAAGGCCTATATTTTTGCAGTCATTGAACATTTTTGCATAGCAAGATGGAAGAACACAAAATGGCTCTTTTTAGACAACCAGATTACATTGATCTTGTTGTAAAACACCATCCTTCTGTCTGATTTCATATTTTGTCTAAGTTGATCTTTATCCACACACAAGCTGGTCAGGTGGTGGCTTTTTGTTTTTTGATGAAAAATCTTTTTATGGGAAAATGGGATTTCATCGAAGTGGATTTTTTCACACAGTTCCTTATGCACAGGCTTCTCAGAACCCCCATGGAAATCCCAGTGTGAAGGTAAGTGTTTCTGTCACAGGTAGGAAGGGGTGGAGCCACAGGTAATAACACTGCAGAAATTATTTGCAACACTGCTGCCCATAGGTAGCTGGAAACAGGCTATCAGGCTCCAGTAACTTAGCCAGCTCTCCAAGGATGTCTAAATTATGCTACAAAAGCAACAAAGAGTCCTGTAGCACCTTATAGACTAACAAATATATTGGAGCATAAGCTTTCATGGGCTAATACCCACTTCGTCGGATGCATGCTGTCATAGGTATAAAGTAGTCTAGAATTACTCAAGGAGTTAAGCTAAAGGTAACCTGAGAAGGGAACAATTGACCAATGAGGAATTCCTCAGGAGACAAAGGGTTTTTAGTTTCACATCTGTCTGTCCCTTCGCCAGAGCATCAGGTGAACAAGCTATCTCTCTTTTCTATCTATAACCTTTCTAAACTGCAGCAATAACTAAAGTTAGCTAGACAATAGCAAGTTATGGTTCTGTTATGATATCACTGGGAAATTCTCTGGTTTATGGGAATTATTGTTGTGGTTCTCTATAACTTTTAAGATATCAGCAGAGGGACAATTGCCTCAGGGAAGAGGGTTGGTTCCTTCATTCTTTTGTGTTTCTAAGTGCTGTTCTATTGTTTTTTACCAGGGATTTATTCCTTTCTTTTTTTCTTTACTTAAAATCTTTCTTTTAAGAATTTGACTGCTTGTTTTTCATTGTGTAAGATCCTGGTTTTGGATCGGGCATGTCTCACAGGATTAGTGAGAGGTTTTTTTTCTCTCAAGCTTTCACAGGGAGGGAAGGATAAGTTTGGGGGTTTTGTGGAAAGAGAAAGAAGGGCTCCAACTTGCTTTACCCCATAGTTTTTGGGTGCTGAACTTGGTGGTGGTGGTGGCATACCATTCCAGACACAGGAGAAGTTTGTGTTTGGGGAGGGGGGGAGCAGCTTAACCTAAGCTGGTAAAATAAGTTTGGGGGGGTTATTTCCTTTTGTCATGCAGGTCCCCATGTCTGTACCCTAGAGTTCAGAGTGGGGAGGCAATCCTGACACACGCCCATGAAAGCTTATGCTCCAATATATTTGTTAGTCTACAAGGTGCCACAGGACTTTTGCAGATCCAGACTAACACAGCTACCCCTCTAAATTATTCTGGGGGCTACTCCAGTCCAGAATTTAGAGGGGGTAAGGGTGGCTGCAAGTTCTTTGCTGAAGCTCTGAGAAGTGCAGCACAGAATCTTACCCTTGGACATTTTTGGAAAAAAGATCCAGTGGAAGTTGGGCACCTAATTCCTTTTCATTCCTTTGCAAATACCTTATCTTACCTTGGACCTTAATTCCTCCTATGCCACTGACACATCAGGCAGTCCAGTTCCTCCACTGATTACAGTCACTCACTAGTTGTGGTACTTCTTCCTAAGTTATGTCAGTGCATTCAATATCCTCTGTCACTGTCCTTTGCCAGATCTTCATTTGTCATGTCTTACCTAGTAAAGCAATGTCATTACACAATCTTCACTTTGCCAACTCATCGCTGCTAACCCATTTTACACCATCCACAATGCCTTTTGTTGCTCACTTAATTACCAGTCTATTGCTAAAGCAAAGAGGACTGGCGATGTCACCAGTCTGGAGAAGCGACTTTTGAAAAGACAGTCTTAGCTTCACTAGTAAAGAAGCAAGAAAAAGGAATTAATCAAGAACTGCTACATCCGATTCTAGAGTCATAGACTGAAATAAAGGATTTCATGAAGATTCATAAAGAGCACTTTACCTCTCTTTTCACTACTTTTCTGTGTTTGAACAAAGCTGCTTTAAGAAAATCACACTTCATTCACTAATTTATTCAACTAGTTCCACTCTCTCACTTCTAATGGAAACATTTTATGACCCTCACTTTCCCCAGTTCCCGACTGTAGGTTTCCTGATTTTCAAATAAAAAACTCAGCATTTATTAGTATGTGACATTTATCACAGATTTGTTGGTATGTGACATTTATCTCCACAATTATGATAGTAATCATGAAAAGTAAACAAGAGCTTTGGCAGGGATATAAGGCAACTTCTAACTATTGAGGGTTACGATGGGGGCAAGTTGTCTAATAATTTCCTTCTTCAGGATTTCTTACAGCTCCTCTAAAGACCTTAATTGCTGTTGGTTGTGGTATACAAAATTAGATGGACTACTGGTCTGACCCATTATGGCAATTCCTCTGTTGTATTGGCCCTGGGCTCATACCAGCTTTTGTCATTTTCAGATTAGGTCTTACTCCAATCTGTGGATGACATGGAGCCCAAATGTTTGCAGTTAGACCATTGACAGCATGTCTAGTGAAGCATTTACCTGAGTTTTGATTACATCTTGCCAACTGAATTCTCATCTTTAAAAATTCACTTAGGATCTTACGAAAATGGTAAGACGGTCTTGTTCCCGTGTCAATAGCTGAGTCACTTTTAATATTTATAATACTCATTTCTAGAGCTTCTTCCACTTCCCTACAGAGAAATTAGCCAATGCAGAAATCAGCAATGTAACTGTTGTGATATTTCACTGAACCTAAGGGTAGAATTTTCAAAAGCATGTATGGAAGTTAGACACCTGACCCCCATTTAATGCCAATAGGAGTTGGGCACCTATACTTTCCAGTGCTTTTGAAAATCTCCCTCTACCCTTAGCCACATTGTTTGTCCACCGTCTAAGAAACAGGAAAGAGCAGCTTTGTCTCCCATAGCACAGGACACATAAGCGGAACTGGCTCAGTGATAGTAAATCATCTACTTGCATGTAAGGAGGGATTATGAATACTATCTGCTACAAACTCTGTTCCCCTTGGTCACACAGTCCATATGAATTACAAGCCATGATGACAACTGATAAGACATAATTGCTTGCCAAAGAAAGATGCTTGGTAGTATTTTGGCTGTAAAATACTTCATTTGGGTGACATCAAATTATTAGAGAGGAGCAATATAAACCCATGGTTCAGATATTACTTGGGTCAGACATGAAGATTCTGATACATCTAAACTTGGTCCAGGTACTGCTGGGTTGCTAGGGACCCAGGATACTGAGGAGATGATAAATAGTGAAGATAAGATTCTGTGCTGCACCTCCAAGAACTGTTGACATTCTCATGACTTGGACCTATCCTTTGGTTTCCATAGGCTTCCATTATGTCACATGCTCTGTTTTATTGTCTGGATCTTCCAATGTAAAAAAACCAGCAAAACCCTTAGATACACATCATTGCTCATATTTTCTCAGAATGATTCATAGTAAAGGACTAAAGCCCTGATCCTGCAAGTTGATCAGTGTGGGAGGACCCTTGTGCCCTTATGGATCAATCTGCAAGATTGATTAAGGGATTAGGCAAGTAATATGCATTTTTCAGCATGATTCTCGGAGGTGATAAACTACCTCAACTCTCAGTGAAACCAGTAGGAGCTGAGAACTTTCTGCATCATGCATAATTTGGGCTCAATTGTGATTTTGCCTCAAGTCCAAACTGTTGTACTGCCCCCAGAGTCTGGGAGAGAGGGAGTCACATCCTGCAGGTTCCTTTTTGCTCTGGGAAGAGAATAAATTACATTCCCCAGGTGCTAGAACCATAGGGGACACTAGGGGTGCTGTTGGGGCATTTCCATCATATACCGGGTTTACTGTTTGGTTGATTGGCTCTCAGCCTCCGTTATACAAATTGTTCCAGCCAGCTGGAACTACTGTGCTGGCTATGACTCTTCCCAGCCTCTGACTCATTCCAACTACTCCCACCCATCTGCGTGCTTGGCAGTACACAGCTTTCCCTTCTATGCTCTGACCCATGTAGGTAGTCAACTCCAAGGCATAAAGGGGTGCCGAATGCCCTGGCATCACTACACTAAACAGGCCTCAATTTGGTACCAACTTGGGCCCCATTCAGCTCTCAGTTACATGGGTGTGGATCCCACTGGTGGCAATGCTTCCCTTTTGTAACTGAGAGTAGATTTTGACCCTCATCTTTGATTTAAAGTCCTCTGAGTAAAGTCCCGTGGCCCTACTCAATTCTCATCTTCTACTGAAAGGTCAGGCCAGGGATTTTTGTCAGTTAGAACTAGGGGAAAGGAAAACATAACCATTTTAAATACAAAGAAAAGTGTCACTAACTAGGAAAAAACTAAATGGTTTAGTGAAATCTGTGGTCAGACTGCAAACTTTTCTCATTATACTGAATGGAGGAATAGATAGGCCACAATAACTCCAAAAGGCATGAAAAACTATATTAAAGGCAGTATGCTATCATTTTCATTTTTCATTAAGCCTAACTCCTCCATTTCATTTTCTAATAAATGATAGCTAAAATTATACCATATTTAATTATACTCTTAAACTTCAGGCTAATGAGAGCTAACTTGTGTGATTATATCATATAGCCTTGAAGGCTGAGACACTATTTGGTAATTTGCACAGCATGAGCTATATTAAATGCTGATTGATTTCAAATATATGATTTATATTATGACCTGAATTAAATATTGATACATAAAATATGATATAATATGAACAGATACTGATAGATTTTATACATATTCTCTTTCTCTACTATGACTAGAATCAATACTAATAGCATATAATAATATATTTGTGTGTGTAAAATAGTTACAGAGTAACTACATTTAAATTCTTTTCTCCACCATGATCTTTCATTATTTTGTGGAATTCTTTATTTAGATTATGCTGTAATCTATTCATGTGTCTTTGCACACACAACATGCACACTTACAGTATGGTGCTAAATAAAGATCATGTCTTGTAAATATTTGTGCACGTGAGTGCCTTTACTTCTATGAGTACTACTCACATCAATGAAATGACTCCTTTGGTTATGATTGTAGGTCTTACAAAGAATTTTTATGCAGAAACTCAACAAGTGCTTAACTTTATGCACTAGAAGCAACCTTTTGATTTCAGTGTGATTTCTCACAATACAAAAAGTAAAACTTGTGCATATGTCTCTGCAGGTTCAGGGCCTAAATATCTAAAGTGGCACTTTCAGTTGGCCATAAAGCAGAATTCCCTGATGGCTATATGCAAGATGGCCAAAATTCTATAGGCTGTGTTACAGCAAAGGTCACACTATATGATCATAATGGTCCCTTCTGGCTTTTAAATCTATGAGTCTATGAATAACCCAGTGCTACCATTGGAAACACTAACTACGTTTTTTCCTTAGATATTTTATATTTTCCTTAGTCTCTGATTATCATTATGAGCTTTTATCAAAATTTTATCACAAATATTTAAATGCTAAAATAAATCTTATTGCTGTATGTTTGAAACCTTGCGAAATGGTGACGAAAAATAGCGATGTACCCTTTTGCATCATAATTTTCTCAGCCTGCAGCGATACCGACCAAAGCATTCTTCACAAGTAGCAGTATTAAATTGTTCTGCACAACACACAAAGATGTATTAAAACAAATACAGTATACCATTGTCTTTCCAAGCAGGGCATTGAAGAAAAGGAAGTGCTCAAGGCAATGTATCCCTCTCTAGCCCCGCTCAAATCAAAAAAAAAAAAAAACACCAAAGAGGGGAAAGTGCCATTTCCACATAAGTTCATTTGAAACTTGTATAAATGGAATCTTTATGCAGAGACCCAAAATGAAAGTACAGCCAGAGAGGGGTTTTTTAGCAGCAATTTCCTAAAAGTCACAGTAAATTACTCAGAGCTTTCAGAACCAGAAATGTTTTAGAAAATCACTGAACCTGATTTTAGGTCACTAAAGTTAGTATTCTTGATGCCTTGGAACTCATGAGGCCTGCTTGGTGAATTTAAAATAAAGGAGACTTTTCTGCACTGGGTTCTTATTTCATACATCTCAGCAACTTTCTATCGTTGAAATGTTTCTATTAAAGTTGAAAATGAAATCCATCAGCTGAGATCCATCAAAAGAGATCTGGGTTTGCTACCTAAGGCAGAGCAGTATTTTCATTTAATTACATAGTTGAGCAAGGAAAACAAAACAAAAATTCAACCACATACAAAATCAGTGACTCGGGTACATATTCTTATATATAATAGAAAAGCTTTTGAAGGTTTCTCTCCTATTCCTTTATCTTTACAAAAAACAAAAACAGTACCAATAGCACAATATATGCACTCTCCAATCAAATAAAATACAAGCTCATTCTTAAAACAGTATAAAAACCTGACTGCAGCCCTTATTCACATTAGGGTGAAATTCATTCCTACGTAGAAAGCCAACAGAAAACTTATGCAACACTTAAATCTCACTTGAACTCTCAAAACAGAAATTAAGTGGGACTCAAGTGAGGCACAGGCCTTGTGTTACTGGCTTTCTGCTCAGGCATGACTTGAACCTGTCATGAGCAGTTGCTCACACAAGTAGTTCAACTGAAAATGCACAGCACATTTGGAAGAGTCATCATGTTGGTGAGACATCAGTTGATCTGAGTCAGTCAGTCAGTCATGCTACTGATGCCCAATTTGAGTAAGACCCAAATGCTGGCATTAGACCAAATCCTCAAATGGTCCCTCTTCTGAAAACGAAGGCACAGAAAAGTGCAGTTTGAGGCTATGAAACTAATAAATTGCTTAGAAAAAGAAGTTTAATATTGCATTTACTTCAGGATCTGGTTTGATGGACCTTTTCTTGTGTGATAGTGTGGGAAGAAAGGGATTGGAGTATAGTAATTAGCTGTGAAAAAGAACTACATAGAGAGTTATTTGAGACGTTGGTATAAAATACCATGATATGTGTCTGCGTGTGTGTGTATATTTATTTGAAACCTTGCAATATGGTAACTAAAAATAGCTATATATCCTTTTGCATCAAAATTTGAAAATGTAATTTCACCAGCCTGCAGTGATACAGACATCTGTGTACATATAGAGACATATAAAGACATTTTATTCCATAATTACTAAAAATTCAGTCTAGAGAAACAAACAGTTGTGTAGGGAAATGTATTAATATTTTCTTGTTGAAGTTCAGGGATTTAGTCTCTCTAGTCTCCTTTGTGCTCATGAATCCTGGGGTTCCCAATGTAAATCACAAAAGCCTGGTGTGAAGGGACACCCTGGCATGCTTTTCCTCCTCACCCTGCCTCCTGCACTAAGGACAGGAGAGAATCATCACAGGACAATTACACAGTCCCTCCACTCCATTACAGAGAAGAAATGCTAAACAGAAACTCTGCCTCAAGCTACTGAGAGGATATGGAGGTCAAAGGTGGTGGCACTGGCAGATCCTTACCATTGTGAGGGCTGCAGAAGGTCAACAAGATCCCAGCCAATCCCCACTCCTCAACCACCAAAAGAGGACATGGCTGGCTGGGAAAGCAACATATCCAGGACAAGCAGGGGACGCGCTGACTCAAAGCATCTACTCAACAGCTTCTGTTGGCAGGGCTCATATGGAACAAAAGATTCTCCCTGCTCTGTAGGGAACCACAAGAGAGGACAGGTGAGTCTCAGGGTAAATTCCTACACAGGAGCAAATGGTCCTTCTCCCTGCACCAGCTTTAAAGAATCTAGGCCCACATCTGCATCTTGTGTTATAGTCATAAGGATAAGAAGTATAAATTGCAATGTACAAATATTTCCTTTCAGCTTCGCCATTAATTTAAGGCCAGATTCTGTAAGGCTTATTTCATCTGAAGTGTCCTGTCTAAATCAGCATTTTGTACCTGCTGGAGTTTGGATGGCTCTGATTTGTGGAGAGGAAGTGCACCAGTACAAGGTAAGATTGCAGCTGAAGGAATTAGATAGATTCCAGTAAGTACTTTCTATCTTTTTTTATAGAGAGAAAATATAAACTAAATATGTTGGGGGTGAGAATAGAACTCTCAGACCTCAAACCAAAGTTTAGGTGTCTCTGACTGTTAAGCAATTAATATATAGGTATAAACAGCATGTTTTGAATTTATTTTGAGATCAGCTCTACCAGACAGGGAGACGCATAAGTAGGGCGAGGGTGACCAGATGTCCCGATTTTATAGGGACAGTCCTGATTTTGGGGTCTCTTTCTTATGTAGGCACCTATTATCCCCCACCCCATCCCGATTTTTCACATTTGCTGTCTGGTCACCCTAAGTAGGGCCCTACCAAATTCATGGTCAGTTTTCATCGATTTCACAGTCACAGGATTTTTAAAACCATAAATTTCATGATTTTAGCTTTTTAAATCTGAAATGTCACGATATTGTAACAGTAGAGAACCTGACCCAAAAAGGAGGATTTTGGGGGGGGAGTGTCACAAGGTTATTGTAGGGTGGGGTTATGGTACTGCTACCCTTACTTCTGCACTGCTGCTGGTAGCAGCGCTGCCTTCAGAGCTGGGCAGCTGGAGAGCTGTGTCTGCTGTCCAGAAGCCCAGCTCCAAAGGCAGAGCCAACACCAGCATCTGCACAGAAATAAGAGTGACATGGTGTGGTATTATCACCCTTCTGCACTGCTGCTGGTAGCACCGCTGCCTTCAAAGCTGAGCGCCGGCCAACAGCCACCACTCTCTGATTGCCCAGCTCTGAAGGCAGCACAGACATAAGGGTGGCAATACCGACCCCCCCACGTACACTCCTTTGGTTCAGGACCCCCAATTTGAGAAATGCTTGTCTCCCCCATGAAATCTGCATAGTATAGGGTAAAAGCACACACAAGACCATATTTCACAGGGGGAGACCAGATTTCAAGGTCCGTGACACTTTTTCGTGGCCGAGAATTTGGTAGGGCCCTGCCCATAAGCATGTTTCTTTATTGCCTCTTTAAGATACTTCTTCAATGGTGATCTGGATTTCAGACTTTGACTTGTTAAAGGAAACAAATGGTTACAGTGCTTCGAGTGAAGCACAATGTCTGGAAGAAGATGGAGAGTGTGAATGAAATCACAGTTGCAGCAATTAAAATGTCTTTCCATTTCCATAACATTTTATTAAGATCTGAACAATAGCAGTAATCACAAATTTCACATTCATCAGGAGTTTGTAAAGCTAATTGGATATGCATATGCAGGCTCCATAGTTACAAATGCTTTTTGCTCCCTGAGAGGAGATGTAGGCAGCAGCACAGATTTGTCGTGCAGCTGACAGTGCAATTGTTTTGTTTTGGGTTTTTTTCTGAGCTGTGATGCTGTCCTCAAGCATAGTTTCACCTTGAATACCTGTTCTGTTTTAGTCGAGGTCGTTGTTTTGCTATCCTGTTAAAAAAAATAAAAAACCCTCTAAAACTTTGAGATATACTGTATTAAAATATTATGTATTTTGCCCAAACCAAGATTAGGGATTAGCAGAACATCTAGCAGGTCCAATATAACGCAAGGGAAAAGTTATTATAACAATTTTTTATATCTGGAAGAAACTACAGTCCTGTACAGCTATCTTCCTTCCAAGTCAGAATGTGTACTAACAATAGGCTAATTGACTGCCTTGAACCTCAGTGTCTTGGGCTATCCAAACTAAGTCCCCACCTTGTTTTTAAAGTTCTTTGTAGTCTAATGCAGGGGGGAAACTGAGTGAGGATACTCATAATCTTTGTTCAATCCTTGATTGATAGTATCAAATTTGCAAATAAATTACAGCTTTGCAGTTTCTCTTTGCAGTCTGGTCTTGAAGTTTTCTTGCTGCAAAATGCTGACCTTTAAATCTTTCATGGTGTGTCCAGCGAGGTTGAAATGTCCTCCTGCAGGTTTTTGTATATTGCCATTCCTGATATCTAATTTGTGTGCATTTATCCTTTTTCGTAGGGACTGTCCAGTTTGGCCGATGTACATAGCAGAGGGACAGTGTTGGCACATAATGGCATATATTACGTTGGTGGATGTGCAGGTAAATGAACCAATGATGGTGTGGCTGATCTGGTTAGCTCCTGTGATGGTGTTGCTGGTGTAGATATGTGGGCAAAGCTGGCATCGAGGTTTGTTGCATGGATTGGTTCCTGAGTTAGAGTTGTTATGGCGCGGTGTGCTGTTGCTGGTGAGAATATGTTTGAGGTTGGCAGGTTGTCTGTGGGCGAGGACTGGTCTGCCTCCCAACGCCTGTGAAAGTGAGGTATCATTGTCCAGCACTATCCCTCTGCTATGTACATCGGCCAAACTGGACAGTCCCTACGAAAAAGGATAAATGGACACAAATTAGATATCAGGAACGGCAATATACAAAAATCTGTAGGAGAACACTTCAACCTCGCTGGACACACCATAAAAGATTTAAAGGTCAGCATTTTACAGCAAAAAAACTTCAAGACCAGACTGCAAAGAGAAACTGCAGAGCTGCAATTCATTTGCAAATCTGATACTATCAATCAAGGATTGAACAAAGATTATGAGTGGCTACCTGACTACAGAAGCAGCTTCTCTTCTCTCGGTGTTCACACCTCCAGATTAGCTGTTAGAAGAGGACCTCATCCTCCCTGATTAAAGATAACAAGCTGGTTCAGCCTGATTGGACTAACCTTGTTATCTCTAGCCTGGCCCCTGCCTCTTATTTATTCCTGCCCCATGATACTTCCACTACATGCATCTGACGAAGTGGGTATTAGCCCACAAAAGCTTATGCTCTAATACTTTAGTTAGTCTTTAAGGTGCCACAGGACGCTTTGTCACTTCTATAACTATCAAGTCCTTCCTTTCAGGCTATCTACTGTTCCCTGGTGTTTACAAAAGTTGTGTCTGTAGTTACCACTCAGCTTCGCCAATGGAAAGTAATCATCTTCCCCTACCTTGACAACTGGCTTCTAAAAGGGCATTCCTACGTCGAAGTTCAAACAGGGGTGAGGGGGGCCTACGTTTCTATTTAACATGCTTTGCCTTCAGTTGAAAAGTCCTGCCTCTTATCTATATAGCAGATAGAGTTTATTGGGGGCACTCTTGATGCCATGCCATCCAGAACCAGCAGACAGATTTCCCATTCTGACATGCTTTATAAAATGAGTTCAAATGACCCCACAGGTTACTGTCAGATTGTGCCTGCAGCTTCTCAGGCACATGTCAGTGTGTACCTTTTTCATGTCACACACCTACTTTCATCTACACTGTTTCCAAGCCTGGCTCAGGACAGATTATGCCTGTGACAAAGACAGTCTGAACAAGCTATACTCTGTTCCTATCTGTGTTCTAGCCTCTATGGTCTGGTGGAAGAATCCAGACATGGTGTGCTCAAGGGTTCCCTTCAACCATCCCCCCTCTCACTGTCACAATAGTTTTAGATGCATTAGGATGTGGCAACACACTAGCTAAGGAAGATGGTCCATCCAGGGCAGATGGTCCACTGAAGGCCACACTATTCAGGGAAAATGGTCCACCCAGGACTCTGCCCTACTTAGCAACATCCTGAAGGTCAGGGTCTTGATACATGCTTGCCACCACTCCTCCCTATGCTAGAAGATTAATCCATCTGCATAATGACAGAACACAGGGTCAGTATGCACTACATAAATCAGCAAGAGAAAACAAGTACCCCTTCCCTCTGGTCAGTGATAATCAGGTTATGGAACTGCTGCATAGCCCACCAAATCTTTATCACAGCAATTTATCTGCCTGGTCTCCAAAACACCATAGCCAATGACCTCAGCAGGTACTTCACTCAAGGTAATGAGTAGGAACTCAACAGATACATAATCAGGTGGATATTCTTTACATGGGGTTTTCCAAATGTAGACCTTTTTTTGCCATTGGAAATGTGTGAAATTCTGTTTAAGGGGAGATCGTGGTTGCCTCTCCCTGGGGGACATCTTTCTCCTATCTTGATCGAAAAGTTTCCTATACACCTCAGTGTTCTCAGCAAAATCATATAAGATAAGGCCATGGTAATCTTGATTTACCAACCTGTCTGAGACAGGTGTGGTATCCTTAACAATTTCACCATGCCTCCCTGCCAGCAATCAATATCCTTCACTCAAGATTCAGAGAACATTTGTCACCACAATCTGAACAGTCTAGGACTCAGGGCAGCTGTTAGGGTTACTACACTCCTGTTCCAGAAATGGTCAAGAAGTCCAGTTAAATAGTAGAAAGGAATCCACCAGGAATGTTTACCTTCAGAAATGGAAAAGATTTTACCACTGGTACAATCACCATCGCCTATCTCTTGACAACTCTCCTTTATCGAAGGTCTAGGAATATCTTTTCATTGTAAAACAAGGTCTCCAGTAAAGTTCATCTGGCAACTATCATAGCATTTCATTTTCCTGTGGAAGGTATCTGCTCAACTTCCAGATTTATCAAAGGGCTATCCCACCACATCCCAAATGTCAAAGAGCCTGATCCAACTTGGGACTTGAACCTAGTTCTGAATTCTCTGATGAAACCTCCCTTTGAGCCACTAGCTCTTGTGCTCCTTTAAACCTTTCCATGAAAACTGACTTTTTAGTGGCAATTACCTCTGCTTAAAGAATTGATGAATTATGGAGTTTGATGGCCGATCCCCTTTATACTTTCTTTCTTTAAAGGTAACCACACCATCTGTTTTACCTTTAGTCATCTAGGAATTTCATAACACTCAGACAGTTCACCTGCTGGCTTTCTACCCTTAGCTGCATCAGACTAGGAAAGATGCTACCTTTCATACCCTAGATATTAAGAGAATGCTATCATATTATTTGGACAGGACTAAACCTTTTCAAGTTCTCTGATGCTATTTGTGTCTATCACAGGCAGATTTAAAGGGATGAAAGTGTTTACCTGGAGACTTTCTAAGTAGGTTTCTGGCTGCATTCTTTCCTGCTATGCAGCTGCTAATGTACTGTGGCCTCCTAGGGCTATTGCCCAGTCTATTAGATCTCAGGTCACATCTGTTGTCCTATTGAAAGACGTTCCTGTAGCAGAAATCCACAAAGATGCTATATGGGCTTCAGTTCACACCCTCTCGAGACACTATGCCTTAGTGCATGTTTTTAGAGCAGATGCAGTTCTGGAAACAGTTCTAGAGTGGGTTCTGAAGCTCCCAGCACCTTTAGAGGGTACTGCTTAAGGATCCCCTCAAGTGTAGCACCTATAGAGACACTACTTGAAGGAGAAAAAGAGGTTATACACCTTGTGCAGTAACTGAGGTTCTGCAAGATCTCTGTACCTATGGGTGCTCCATCACCCACTCTCCTTCTCTTCTGCTTCAGAGTCTCATCTGCAAGGGAGTAGGCAGTAGAGAAGGAACTGAAGCAGGGGGGTTCATCCTTAACAGTCCTATGGTATGAGGCATGAGACTAGCTAGGGTGCATGCGTGGACCAAATGAATGTTGCTAACAAAAATCTCCAAATGAAGGTCCCTAGTTGCATGTACACCTTAAGTGACATGTCTGTCCTTATGGGTTCTCCAAGAATGGAGAGGAATTATTGATTGGGATTATAAGGCAGGCTAACCAGAAGTATAATGGTTAAAAGAGGAAAAAATAATTCATACAGACATTCCCTATACTGAGGCCTTGTATATACAAGAAAAATTACACCAGGACTGAATCAATCAATTTTAAGTCTATCTAGTTAAACTTGTGCAAATCCCCTACTTTGATTAATTAGATCAGTTGACCTCTTGCTTTAAGCTGTTTAGCTTAATTTATATAATGCAAGCTAAACAAGAGAAGGTGTTCAACAGTCTCTTCTAACAAATGGCAAAGTCCTATTGTTTGAGACAGTTAAAACTGGGCTGGAGAAGGCATTAAAGGAAGATCTATAGATGGTCTAAATCATAGGTTCTCAACCTGGTGGTCATGACTCCCAGAGAGGTTGCAAACAAATGTCAAGGGGTCATAACCACCTTGCTCTCCCCACATTCCTAAATTTGTTAAATGGGAGAAGGGTTATGGCTAAATTCCAACTAGATGAAAGGGGGAAAGGTTGAGAACCATTGGTTTAAATGAAGCAATCAATATTTTTCCACTTCTAACTCAAAAAAATTACCTAATTTTCTGTAAAATAAGTAAGTTCTCATGGCCACGCCCCGTTGTTGTTTCTGTCATGTGTGTACAGGGTTTTCATCTGTGTCTCTAGTTTATAAATACTTTGGGGTTAGAGACCTCTTAACACTTGACACTGACCTACAACAAATAACTATTTTATTCATTATTATTCACAATAGTAAGTCATAGGAAAAGAAGAGAAACGCAAGGCTGGAAAAATCTGGGAACAGCAACAAAAAAGAAACAAATGTAATAAATGAACAGGTGCAGCACTAAAGAGGTCATGCTGGCTCAGAAAATTAAAAATATTTTTTTAAAAAATGTAAGTAGTTCACAACGAAAACAAATAAAAGCAAAATAACCTTGAGGATGAGTGGAATGGAAAGAAAATGATGACCACATTTGCAATAGTAGAGAAAATTCTCTCTCTCTCTCACACACACACACATATACACTCTCATACTCCAGTGTGCCCTGGGACTGGAATTGCAAGAATGTTGCTGATCAAGATTGAAGGTCACAGTCATAGACTCATTTGAAGAAACCTAACTGGTGTTACTGGTTTCACTCTTGATGAGCACAAAATCACTCCATACACAAACACATCATGTATGCACATACACACACACACACACACACTCTTTAATGAGCACTAAATCACTCCATACACACACACATCACTTGTGCATGTAGACACACACACACACAAATAAATAAATCCCACCTTCATTATCATTGTAATTCCCCTTTGAAAGAAGCCCTCTAATATAGAATCATATTTAATAACAAAAGTGCATATCAGTGAAGGGGGGAAATAGAAGCATCTCCCAGTGTAAGAGATGGGAGGAGGACCAGGGAGCAAAATTCCCCTTTTTTCTCATCTATTTAAGGTTTAGAACTTGACAGGTCTTTTTTAAAAACTGCAGACTTAACCAGAATCTCTAAAAGTTCTGAGTTTCTAGTAACAATGGGTCAAACCTTATTGGGATTCCCCAAAAAGCAAGCACCATTCAATGATCAGCATCCCAAACTCCTTAGTCACTAAATATCCCTGCACTACTAATGACAAACAATAACACCTAAACTCCTTTCCTCCTGTTCCCTAAGGGGAAAACCTCTCCATCAGTGGCTAAAATTATTCTACACACCAACTGGTAACAAACCCCTTCTCATTCCCTTACTTTGATTGTGACCCTTGCTGGTATATCTGGTCTGATCTTAAAATTAATGTAAAGCATGCTTGTGGCTTCTCCTGTCACTGCAGATTTTCCATCAGGTAATTTGCATGCTGATAGACAGAACAACTTTGGAGAAGAAACCACTTGAAACCCGGCATCATGAATTGCTTTTGGCCATGCTGTAACCATTTTTAAGGTTTAATTTATTACCAGACAACTTGAAATGCCATCCAGTAGTGCCAAAACAATCTGAAAGGGAGCACAGAAAAACAGGTCGGAGTGGGCCATCTGTCATTGTGTTTGCAGCATCAGCTGGGAAAGTATTGGCAGTTCTGAGGCCAAGAGCTGAGATGATAGGGAGGCAGGACCTGGCATAGACCTCTCATTGCAGTGGGGCTTGAAATTATCCAAACTTGATTGAGAAACATAGAAGGGAAAGAGCGCCAACTAATGTCTAGTTTCCTTTTCTATCCATGTCTACATTCCTGTGGCAGGGAGGTATACATTTTTAATTCTGAACTGGTTGCTTTCTCTGTTGTGGCAGGGAAGTGATGCAACATTAGTAGTTAAAAGACATGAAGATATTATAAGTTAAAGATAACTAAGTGCAACAACGTTTCCTTGTTTTCTTTTTCAATTCAACGTTGGTGACTTTTGGTGAACCCATTGGAAATAATAAAATGAACCCTTCTGTGTACTTCATAGCTCACACAGCACACCAAGCACTTTAAAGAAAAGAAGTGATTAGGAACTTGATGGATGAGCCCCTCAATTTATTTCTAAAAATTTGCTTGTCTTGCAGTTAGAGCCATGTGAATTGCTCAAATGCAGATGAATAGATTAATTCTTTACTGAAAAGATTATGCAAGTAATTATCATGAAGACTCAAATTGTTACTAAAAATTTTAAACACTCTTTCCTTTGAAGTTACACTCACCCTGACTGATTACTAGAAGTATCAGCTGGGGGCAGTCTGGTTTTATGACCTTCTTTTAAAAAATCAGCCCTTGATAAGGAGACCATTTTTTTGTCATATTGCAGTTTTTAATGACAAACAAGATTATCTAGACATATCAGAGGCTAATATTAAGAGCAAACCTTGTCACCTAGTGGTCTGAAGTAATGGAATATGTGACAGATTATAGGAGGGAGTGAGTCTCTTTTCTGCTACTATTTTTTTGTAAATGATATTTCAAAGCTACTATAATTCACTTATTAATACTATGTTGATAACAAAAGATAATTATCTCAATCTGCCTCTCTTCTGTTTAATTTTCTATTTTCTTTAATCCTGGGTTTTTGTTTCTGCTGAGGGCAAATGTTCTGTTTAAAAAACATTTTCTCTGTGGACCAAAGCCTTGGAGACAAATCCTTCAGCCAAACTAATTACTATAGCATCACCATACCACAGCTTCGTAGATCTGCTATTAGCATTATTATTATTATATCAAATGTCCAAAAGGGTGATGGGTATCCCATAGATTTTACAATATAAGATAAAATCTGATAGTTAGGTAACTTTCACATGCAAGGTAGACCTCTTATTTCCTTAATAGGCATGCATGTAAATGAATGCAAATAGGAATTATACATCCATCAAAGGGAGAATGGACTCCTAAAGTTTATATGTTGATGAAAGAATTTGCATGCTGAGCTATAGTTTATGCTGTACAATCTGGCAAATTCCTAAATGGGTTACTGAAGGTGCATAAATGAAGCATTATTGGAATGGAAATGAAGATTGGGATTCTATATGCATTTGGTCAGCTAACGTGTAGTTTTTAATCCCAAGTGGAATTTGTGCTCTGGATTTTTGTTGAGTATTTGCTGGTATTCGTTTTATGAAATATCCTGTGTTTCATACCCTCAAGGAAAGATTCTAAATAAAAAGTAATGAACACTATGTTGTCAAATACATAGTAAAAAGAAAGCTGGAACTTCAGACTCCAGAGTTCTGCACTCAGCTACTGTGCCAAAATCCATTTACCACTGCCAGCACTACTCTGTGAAACAAGCCTGCTGCCTTCTATATTCAGGATTTCTGCCACAGCTTCTGTGCCCCTAGTGCCCTCTAAAGAACTGCTGAAAAAGAGCAAACTGATATTAAATGCCCATTTTAGAAAAAACCTATCAAATAGCTAAACAAATTTCTGTTTTGGGGGAACTTACTTGGGTACAAAAATGTCTATAAGCCCTGGTGCATTGTGTTTTAATTATCATAGTTACTTGCTCCCCTCACTTCTCTAGGGCTACAGTGCAATTTTGCATTGCAGAATACCCATAAACTATCAGTAGTTGTATTTCTCACTAGGACCCCAAATCAGGAAACCATACCTATTCAGGGATTTCTTTTTTAAACTATATGCTTAAGTGCTTTCCTGAATCAGGGCCAAGGTGTCCTATATGGAATCAGATCTATGCTTCCCCTCTCACAGATCTCTTATGTGAACAAGGCGTGATAAAGTCTATTCTGGTGAAGCCCTTGCAGGGGTGGATTTACTTTATGAATTTGGCAGAGGCTAACGCAATCTGTTTAAATTGTTTACCAGTGATGGCCCATTATGTTTTAAATTTGCAGTGGTGCCAGTTCTTACAATTCTATTATGAGTCTCCAAATATTTGGGGCTTTTTTCTAAAGCTCCTGGAAATCATGTTGTTATGTGACAATCTCAGCATTTGTTTATAAAACGAAGAGCCCTGCTGAAGACAACAGTAAGATTCATGATGACATCAGTGGAGCTAGGATTTCACTTGAAGTTTCTAGCCCTTACAATTGCAGAGAAAAGACTGAAAATGTGAAACCCTAAAGACTCAAAAAAATAAATAACAAGATCCACCCACACATTTATTATCATTAAAAATCATATAATTCTAAAGCAAGTTTCATGACTTTGGGGCCTTGACTGATGATTTTTTTGAATGCATTGGCCACAGCTCTCAGCTGACTCCTGTGCTAATTGACCTGTGTGCCAGAGTGATGAACAGGTCAGTTCTATGGTGCTTGTGAAATGCATCATGATAAACACAGCGTTTCTTCCAAGAGCCAACTAAGTATTCAGCTGAACTTGTAATAGTACATAAATGACTCCCAAGAGTCTGATGACTCCTCATACTATCTTCCCTTCAAATAAAGGCATTTCACATAAGAAAAGGTACAGATCATTTTTATTTTTTAGTATCCATATTCCAGTAGTACCCATTTTGTGCTAAGCATTGTCCACGCATATACATTAGGACGAATAAAGAAGGAGATAAAGTTGCACCTAAAATTCTGATAAACCATACCGCAGCTCACTTATGTGAATAATCTATTCCCCTAAGCCAATATAAAAATAATAGATATAGTATGTGCCAAATTCTACTCTTTTGTATCAGTGTAAATCCAGAGTTGCTAGTGAAAACAGAATTAATCCCACTATGTGTTCATGTTCAAAACATTATATAAATATTATTGTGAACGCTGATAACATCTCTGTAAGGCAGGCAAGTATTCTGTTAATTTTAGTTTCACAAAAAAGTAAACTGAGGCATACAGAGGTTAACTACCTCTGCTGAATTTTGAATTCCAAGTAATATACTATTTGTGCTTGTTATACTCATTTTCATAATGGAAAAGAGTGGGACTGGTAGGTGGGACCAAACGATATAAGAAAACAACAACCTAAGTGTTTGATCTTCATGCGGATCCATGAGGCTACAGAAAGTGGTGGTGGGGGGGAATGGCAAGATATGGAATATTTAATAATGTACAGACAGAAAGGAGGAGTTGCCCTTAAAATTATTGGTGCCTTACTTCTTGCCCTATGGGAAGCAAAATTTGGGACATGAGAAGGAACAGATCACAGCAATCACTCTGAGGTTGCTTTTTTGTATGCATCTACTTTAGTAAACAAGGTCCTGAATAGCAATCTTTGGAAACTATTACATTTGATCCACAAAATCAGCGTAAAGCTATTTAATCTCTTTCACCACTGCTTCTGACATCCACATCTCATGCTCTGAGTAGACAACTGAAGAAGATTTATAAAGCAACTTTTTGCAATTGATTTTTGGAAGGCCAGCTTCTCCTTTTAGGAAGGGTAGTATTTCATCATTTTCTTACTGTCGATTGCTCCCCCTTCTCCCTGCATTATTAACTGCATTATTAACCCAGCAATGCCTTTTGCTTTTACTAACTAAGGGTACGGCTACACTGTCCACCAGATCAGCGGGTAGCACTCGATTTATTGGGGATCGATTTATTGTGTCTCATTTAGACACGATAAATCGATCTCTGAATTGACTCCTGTACTCCACCTCGCAAGAGGAGTAAGTGGAGTCGGCAGGGGAGCAGCTACGGTCGACTCGCCGCCGTGGGAACAGCCAGGTAAGTCAACCTAAAATACTGCGACTTTAGCTACCCTATTCGCATAGCTAAAGTTGCGTATCTTAGGTTGACTTTCTCTGGCCCCATTGTGTAGCCCAGCCCCCAGTAAAAATAAAATGAAAGTTATCACCTCCCCATAAAATAGCAGCTTAGTCCATGGACTATGGAAACACTGGGATCAGGAGAATGGGGAGGGAATGTCACTTTCGTATTTATTTAATAGGCTTTTTTGAAACAGGCATTTAGTAGCAGTTTGTTCTTTTTCAGATGCTCTTTAAGGGGCACTAGGGGCACAGAAGCTATGGCAAAAATCCTGAATACAGAAGAAGGTGCACTTGTTTCACACAGTAGTGCTGGCAGTGGTAAATGGCTTTTGGCTCAGTGGCTAAGTGGAGAACTCTGGAGACTGAAGTGCCAGCTTTCTTTTTACTATGTTTTGTTTTATTTTTCTAAAAAGGCCAGGATAAGGAAGGGGGAGAGGGAGAGTGCTGCAGACTGGGTAGGATTTTAAAGGCACTCAGAGTTGTGAGTGCTCCCCTCCTTTCCCACTGAATGATAAAACTTCCATGAAGTCAATGGTAGAAAACTTGGGCCAACGTTTGAGTGTTTTTGAAAATCCCACCATTTAAAGCATACACCCTCACCTCAGTAGCAAAACTACAACAATGCTCACACTCACTAGGTTGTGAATTACTCTCATTTATTCTAATGGGGCTTAATAAAATCCTGAGTTGAGAGACCGGAGCCACATAAGATAATGAGTTGGATTTATGAATCCAACTTAGTGAAACTTCCTTAGCTTCTGTAGCCTTGGAGTAGGAAGGAATCTGATCCAACATTTAAAAAAAAAATGTGGGAAGCAGCGCTGTACAAAACCCTTCAAGTTCAGTTTGAAATGGGGTTCATGATTGTGTGGGTAGAACATGACCAAAGTCAGATTGCAAATCCACTAGCATGTAGGGGCAAAGAAGGTGTGGGTCTCTCACTGCCCTGCTGCAGCTCGTAGCTCTCCTAGCTTTATGGCTTGGATTTGTCTGATTCACACATAATCTCATGGGAATAACTGGTGCATAGGAAGTCATTGTAGTATTGGCAAATGCAATCTGAATTTTCCCCTATGGTTTTTCTACCAAATGTAGTTCCAATATGAAATGCAGAGGAGCATATCAGCCTAGAAATAGTAGCATAGAGAGAAAGAGAGAACAAAGCCCATGGATAGAAACAAAATGAGCTACTGCTAGTGTGTGAATATTGCAAAGATATTCAAATGTGGGCAGTTGCCTTGTGAAAGGTCAGGAGGGAGAGACCTAAACCGTGACTTTGCCCCTATAATGAAGTTCTTCTGGTTTTTATGAGGAAAATAAGTGTGCTGGATAAAACATTTGGTTATAAAATGTTGTATTCAATGGGACTGGCAAGCAGAGCTGTCCCTTTGACAAAGGCAGCACAAGTGGGTTTCTCTCAGGATCAGGACTCCATTATACTGAACCCTGTACAAATGTATTTGATACGATCCTTCTGTGAAGAGCTTACAGTCCAAAAAGATAAAACTGGACAAAGGGGACGGGAAGCTATATAAAATGCAAGCAAAGTGATCAGAGTGATGATGGAGAACTGCTTGTTAGATGCATATTTTCTGTTCAAATGTAATTGCATTTATGCATTTTTATTATGGGGGCAGGAAGGGATGGCAGAGAAGGGATAAATAAATGGGAATAACAGCATTGCGGAGGGGAGGAGGAAGGAAGGGAAAAGAGACCATCAAGCTTTAAAAGGAGATGCTAAGAGGAAAGAAGGGGAGAAGTGAGGGGAGGATAGTAAGAAAGGAGAGGGAAAGGGGTGGTGAGAGGCTAAAGCACACAGCCCATTAGTAGGTGGACATATGACCAGCAAAGAGCAATGGTTGCCTGGGCCTCTCTCAACCCTGCTGCTGCTCTTGGTGGTGTCTGTGGAAGTTCCTGGTTCACGGACTCTATCTCCTAGACATCCTGTTCTTCTTCTCCTGCTTCCTTCCACGTGTCTTGAAGGGGAAGCCGCTGCGGTCCTGATTATCCAGAGGGGGTTCTCCTTTGCTGGACTCTAGGCAGATAGGGGGACCCAAATGGGGCTCTCTTAGCTCTGCTGATGCTACTTTTCTGTTCCTAAATCTTGTAAAATACGCACTTTCATACTGAAGGTGAAAAAATATTGCTTCATCTTTGTGTTGAAGGTAATAAGGGGAGAGTAACAGAGGCGGGCCCACATTAACCAAACCCACCATATTCCAACTTTACTTCTATGGACTAAACTCAGAACTCAGGAACATTTTTGTCTTGCAGGCTTCCTTTCTTATGTTCATAATAAAAAAAGCACTCTGTCTCCACTCACATGTCATAGGAGTATGAAAATGAGAAGCAATGTAGGCAAGAGGAACAAACAGGAAAGCTAGATTTAGAAAATATTATTCTTATGTACCAAAACCCTCTAAAATGAAGGATTTTAAGGTATTCCCTGGGCGTTCACAGAAGCTTCCAAAGATTACTGTACAGGAAACAATGTGACTTCATGAAAGAATGAAGTGGGGGTTTTCCAACAGCCACAGCACAATTGTACATCCCACATGCTGCTTTCTTCTTCTGCACTTTGAAGCCCTAATAAATCATGCTCACCGCTCAGGCACAGTGGTTTTGGATGTTACCTGTTCACCTCACTTTCCCTGCTCCCAGAGCAAGTGGTTCATCTCCCATCAGCCCAGCTCTCTCAGACAGAAGAGTAATTTTGTTTAATTGCAAACACAATGCTAACCCGTTGAGCAAATTAGAGGGATAGAGTTAGCTGTTTTTTTCTGTTTCAGATGGGCCATCACAGGGGTGTGTTGTTGACTAATGTTTGCATCCTTGGTGAACAGCTCTCTGCAAATCTACTTTAGTGGTTTATAATCAGATCAGATGTCTGATTATACAGAGAAAGAGAAAAGTAAGTCCAGAAGAATGCTGGCTTATGTGTACTGTGATTATACAAGGAATTCAGTTTAAGGGAGAGTGGGGGAGCCACTGCCTTTGTAGTAAGATGTCTTATCTCTGTTTTACATTGATTCTCACATGAACTTTTGTTACTCAGCAAAAAATAAAATAAGCAAACATAGATACAAGTCTGAGCATAATATTGCAAGGCAGGCAAGCCAAAATTATTTGAGCTAATTTATAATACATGAATGCAATCAATTCTCACCTAGTTTAATCATTCCCTGTTTGATGCCAGGGGAAATAAATTTGTAGACTGCGAGAGGTCAAGGATCTGGAAGGGAACACAATGTGCATTTCATAAATCTGCTCAAACACACACACAGCAGGGGTACAGCTGTAAAATACAAATGGTAGATTCACCTTTTCCTTGAACATGACATTTAACAAATCGTGAGTTCTTCTAGAGAATATGCTGTGACTAGAATATGTCCTATATGCCTCCAACTTCACATAAAAGAAATAATACATCCAATTCAACCAGTAGCATTGCATGTTATATGCAGTTTTACCATGTACTAATTCACTTGACGTAACATAATGAGAGTGATCAGATACTGAGTCACATACAAAACAAAACTTATTAAAAAGAATCAAGGCTGCAAAAGTAAAGCACTCAAAAGCTAGGACAGTTCAGAATTATGGTTTCCTGTTCAATTTCAATTTGAACCCATAGTGCATATGCATTATGATGCAGTCTTTGATTATGTGATCACATGCTATTTTTTCTCCAGGACCCCCGCTTCTTTCTGTGCACAGGATGAATGGTGCTCAGTGAATGGGTTACTGTGATGTTTCTTTTATCCACATCATTCAATGTTTGGTCCACTTTGGTCCACTGCACACCATTCATACCCTGCACTGAATACAGATTTATTAATTTTCTCATGGGCTTTGTAATGGTGTTCATCACAGCAGTATCCAAATCCAAAAGTTTGCTTCACAAACATTACTGAATTTATCTTCACACCTCCCTTGGGATGTGAATTTGTATCATCTCCATTTTGCAGATGAGGAACTGAGGCACAGAGAATAAGGCTAAAATTGTTCAGTGTGTCCACTGATTTGGGGACCAAATGTGAGACACTTAGAGCCTGAGTATTTAGAATTTTATAGCACTTTATATGTTCAAAGCACAGCTCCCTTTGACTTTAATTGTAGCTGTCAGAGTGCAGCACTTCTGTAAATAAGCTCCCAGGTGCTCCATGTCAGGCACCCAGAAAACAAAGAACATACAACTGGCCAACTGTAAAAACTTTTATGAAATCCTTGGCCATTGTCAGCGAGAAACTCTGAAGCTGAGGCAGGGATAGAAGCCAAGGTGGTTTTCAACTGGCTTAACTATGAGTCCATCCTTTTTATCCCTGCAGTTCCCTGCCTTATTCACTACCCACCTTGTTGGAGCCTTCAAATCCACAGCACATACCTTTCTCACTTGAGGTAATGGACTAACTGGTAGTAGTTGTAGTCCGTTATCCTCTCTGTGAGCCAACCACTAAAGGAGAATACTAGACATGTTTTTAACTTGCTAACTGCAGAGGAATACTGAGACTCAGGAATCCTGGATTCTATTTCAGGTTCTGGAGAGGAGTGTTTTCTAGTAAGTGCCTATCTCCTTCT